>VYZT01029253.1:51130-70957 GCA_013400735.1 Pomatostomus ruficeps | reverse complement strand
AACTGCAAGACTCAGGGCAACATTCAAGTCTCTCCACACAGCCAGTGGAGTGCTCCTCCTTCAGAGAATTGTCCCTCCACACATACCACTGTGTTATGCCCTGTTTGTCTGCCCTGGTCACAGTGTTCCTGCTTTTCTTCAGCATTAGAGGAATACTGTGGTGAAAGGTGCCGGACTCAGCCTGCATTATGACTCTTTTGAGACGGGATAGTCTAGTCCCTCGTATGAACCTAGGCAGAGACCTCCAATGACTGTCAACTGGGCTAACATTGCTGAATTGAATGGAGTCACCTAATATAAAGTTCTTTGGATTCTACATACATAAATAGTCTCACATATATATCTATAAACAATGTCATTTCAGCAATTTCCTGGGAACAGTGTATACCCTAAATTAATGTTTCTGACTGACTTTATTATGTACTTTTACAAATTTGATGAAAGCAAATGAGTCAATTTAATTACCTGGTTCAGTTACTTGATGACTATTTCAAATATAAAACATAATTATCATTTGGTCATACAGAAATTTATAGTATTTACCATCCATTTATGTTCATAAAAATTACCATATAATTGGAAAATTATTGCCTTTTTTTCCTGCAAAAGTGAGCACTCCCTAAGAGCTTTTATCACTTCAGACTTAGAGACTATATATTTGTCTTGAGATTGTGCATTCAGCAGTTTTTCTACTGGCTGACTTGTGTTCTGTGCATATATACATACATACATATGTATGACTAATACAGATTCAATTGTACGATACTGACAAATTGAAATTCACAGTTTAGAGCTTCAGCTTGCAACTTTAGACTGCTAAGACAGGCTTTACATTTCTCTACATGCTCAGAATAATTTCTTTTTGTGTATTTCCAACTGTGTAAGGACATAAATAAATGTAATTTAACAAATCATTATTTAGAAATCATATCATTTCTATTTCTGATTGCCTAATCTTTACTTTGGAGAAAGATTCAGATCCATGCACCCAATCCAGGAAAGTACTGTTACATCTGATGTTAAGCAAATAGTAATTTGAATGATTTTGTGTGATTCCATTAAGTCTGCATGGCAAAACTTTGGCAATGGTGGGACTACAAGAGCAGCTTCCATGACAAGATTCTCAAAAAGCCTATTCCTGCTGGTTCCAAGACTGCTACAAGGCCATGGTTGGCCAAGGCCTCTGGGATAACCTATTTAAGAAGGGGGGAAAAAACTGCTAAGCAACAGCAGCTGGAGAGAGGAATGAGAATATATGAGAGAAAGAGCCCTACAGATGCCAAGGTCAGGGAAGAAAGGGAGGGAGGAGGTGCTCCAGGCACTGGAGGAAAAATTCCCCTGCAGCCCACGGTGAAGACCATGGTGAGGCAGCTGTGCCCCTGCAGCCCATGGAGGGTTCATGGTGGAGCAGACACTCCCCCACAGCCCATGGAGGACCCTGCTAGAGAGCAGGTGGATGCATCCAAAGAAGGCAGTGTCTCCCTGGGGTGTCAGGATCAGGCATCTGGCAGGAGCTATGGCCTTGTGGAGAGAATAACCCATGCTGGAGCAGGTTGGCTGGTAGGACTTGGAACCCCATGGGGGACCCATGCTGGAGCAGGTGGTTTCTGAATGAGTTCAACCCCTGGAAGAGTACAACCAGACTGGAGAAGTTTGTGGAGGAGTCTCCCATGGGAAGGGCCCCATGCTGAAACAAGGGAAGAATGAGAGAAGGAAGGATAAGCAGAAACGGTGCGTGATAAACTGCCTGCAATCCCCATTCCCTGACCCCTTGCTCTGCTAGAAGAGGAGGTAGAGCCAAATCAGGAGCGACTTTGGGCCTGGGAAGAAGAGAAGCATGGGAGGAAGGTGTTTTAAAAGATAGGTTTTACTTCTCCTTACCCTCCTAGGATTTGATTAATATATTAATATTTTGCTTAATAAATGAAATTAATTTCCATGAGTTGAGTCTATTTTGCCCAGGATGGAAGGCTCTTCTTGTCCTTCTCCCAACCTAAGAGCCTTTGGCTGTATTTTTTCTCCTCAACTCAGCTGAGGAGAGAAGGGATAGAGCAACTTTGGGCAACTAGTGTCCAGCTGAGATCAACACAACAGAGTGTGGCATGTATTTCCTTTAATCTTAACTGAGCATTCCTTGATAAACTTTTTTGCATTCTTGTGACTATTCATTCTGTTAAAAAACCAAATAAATAAACAAACAAAAATACCCCCAAAACTTTATTCATTTTAATTTTTATCCCATGACACTCTGGTTTTGTAATAAAATACCTTTGGTAATGATGAGCATTTTCATTTGCAGTGCAAGTGAAAGATGCATTTTATAACAGAAGTCTCTAACCCGAAGGACTTTTCCTCTTAACTTACCTTAGACTATCTCTTCCTGTCTCACCAGTTTAATTACCTTGAACATAAATGATTGTATTTTTCCAACAGTGGCATGCTCAAAATTATTTCACACAGAATATTTTTCTTTTCCTAGAGCTGTGGTGTTTATCCTTCTGGGTATTTTACTATGGCATTTAAAAGACATCTACGCTATTTTACCTTTTGTAACTTCCAAAAAGTAATTGCTACTTGCTATCTTTCCCAGGGCTCCATCTGACAACATACAGTTCAAAACAAATATGATTAAATTTTCAGTGTCTATAATAGAATGATTTTTTCATATATTAAACCCATTAATTTTTCCTGNGTATTTTGTAAAATGTAGTCTCACTCCAAAGTTTGCTGTTGGTTGCTGCTTTTCTTTAAATTTAATAAACAACTCATAATATATTATACTATGTCAAAAACTCAAACAAAACTGTCCATGACTGAAATTATTATCTTCCAAAGAGAGGACTGTCAATGTGTAAAGTTAAAACATCAATATTGTCTTCCTAATACTTAACAGATTCTAATATTTAGTTAATACACCTTACATCAAATATAGCTTTTCAGACAGATGATTACAGACTGATTTTCTGAAATTAGATTTGTAGTTGCCTTGCACTGCTGGCAGATCAAGTCCAACTGGAATCCAGTCAGTAATTTCAATGGGAGTTGTGCATATGTTCAAGAAACCTTCACAAGAACCTATAGCTACTTATGTCTGGGTAGTAAATTGCTTTATTTGAATTATTAATTAAATGCTTACTTTTTATGCTACATGTATTTTTCAGGTTAAAAAAATCTGACTAGTATTCATACCAGTTTTCTATTATTCATCTGGAATTTAAGGGGATTTGCATTAATTGATTGTTAAAAAAGCATATGATCATTATATTGTCAAAAATATTTAAAGAAAGAATTTTGAATTTGCTGTTCCTGTCAGCTGAATCACACATAAGGGTGGGAAAATGTAAACTTTGTGCATGCAAATGCAGGTTTTTGCTTATGCAATGACCATATGCATATTTTGCTTGACTAGATTGTTAGTTGAAATTTTAAAATATTTGAAAACTTGTGATGTTCAATCCATTCCCTGACATGCATTTTTCAGAAGAGAATAATTCTGGGTAGAGAGGAATTATTTTGTTAAGAAAATACAGTGGTGGTCTTGCTAGGATGTAGTTAAGACAAAATAAAAAGCTTAGCTGGTACAAAAAGTTCAGTTTAGTCTATAAATTCAGTGTAATCTTAAGAAGTATTGAGGCTGAATAAATAATATAATATGAACTATGGAGAAATCCATGATGTCGCTTGCTATGATTAAAAAACCAAAAATGTTCCACAATGCAAAAAATTAGAGTGTACAAGACCCAAAAGTCTCTGAGCCCTTTACCAGTGCATTCCTGATTAATACCTGCAAGCAACTCTGTTACAGATTACAGAGGGAGAGGGTTATTTAGGAAGTTATTTACTATAAGGAAGTAGTTATTAATACCTTTCTAGCTGTACTCAGAAGTTTTGATAGGCACAGAGAGGGACCTTATGATTTAGAGAGCTTTTGTCATTCCTGACCTAGAAGTAATGTGGACTCCTTCAGTATTAGACTATAGTGACAGAAAAATATACATGGTAATTTTAATTCGTTTGCAATTTCACACTGTCTGTGTGACTGTAAACTTTATTTGCCCATTTTTTCCCATTCTGATTCGAGTCTTCTCCATAATGTACCTTAAATAATTACCTATCTTATGTATTTTCAGCTCCACATAACATTTCATTATGTTCATGTCTGCAATTTTTTGAGTTATTCAGTGGATACATCAGATTTTATTAATGTCTTCCAAAATCAAATATCATGCTCTGTTATGTTATGCCCATTCTTATTTTGCTTCAGAATGGCTGTATTTCAAGTTCTTCTTTCTGAGTCCATGTATTTACTTTACACTGTAGATGAAGTAGCTTCATATTTTATTTTGCCTAAATAATCACAAAATAGATGTACATACTTTCTTGGAGAAGGAGGTTACTACTTAAATCTCAGTTCACCAAGATTATTAGCCTTTTAATAGTTTGTGTGTAATAAATTGCCCTGAATTTTGCTCTTCTTTAGGTTCAAAAATAATAATGTGGATCAGAAGATGATTTTATGTAACATAGGAATGTCTTCATTAAAATATTTCCTACTTATCTACATTTATGTAATAATGAATTCTGAAAGCAGAGGAGTTCTATGAAGAAAAAAAAAAGTGAACTGCTATTTCTTTTCTGGTATTTTCATGTCAAACAGGGTCAGGTCAATCATAAACCCAGGACTATATTGCAGTCACACATTTCTGGAATAATAGATTAGTAATACACAGTTTGGCTAAAGTTCACTAAACTGTTCTGGTATCCTTACAGCTGAGAGCTTGTAAGAGTTGTTATGAAACTGTTACTGATGATGACCTCAAGAAGCATAGCCTTCATCTTAACATTTACTATTTTCAGGGTGGGTTGTTTTTGCCATCTGGATGATTATTTTACTATGCAAAAAATTTGTTCTGTAAATTTGATCCCCCCTTTCTTTGGGAAGGACATAGTACTAACAAGCAGATCTTGAGTTGCTTTTCATTTATCTTCTTTTGAAAAAGCAAAATTATATAAATGAATTTTAGCTCAAGTGTTCTTTAAAAATAGTATTATTCCTTTCCGTACAGAATAGTCACTTATGTACTATTGCTGCTTTCAGTGTTCTTTTCCAAGACATATTTCATATATTTGGTTTTGATGTCTAAAATTACAGGCTGAGGGTGTTTGTAGTTAAGTCAATATTTGAGCTATGCGACACAGGCATTTAAAGAAAGGCCAAGTCCTGTGCTTGTGTAACTGTTTCATTGCTGTAAATTCCTCAGTAAGTGTTGCACTCCTTCATATACTGGGTGATACAGTAGTTCACATTTGTGCTATAAGCAAATTCAATGGACTAAAAGAAGAAAAGAATATTTTCATCTGTTTTCTAAGAGTAGATTAATACCCTTATATTTCTGCATAAACGCACAACAGTTAGTTGTGATTCCCTCTTAATTTTCCACAATTTTATAGCACTAGCTACCTTAGTCCCATTTTTTTTTCTAAACATGATATGGGGTTTTATACACTGTATATTAACTAATATTTATGTTGCTAAGTAATAATCTTACCATTTGTTTCAATATGTACTTTATTAATTAACATTTGGTTTTTCTTCTGTCTAGACTCTGACTCTCCCAAAGTAGCATTTTGACCCTCATCAGTGCACACAGATTTAGATGCCTGTGTTAATGCAGTTACTACACTATTGAGATAGACTTTGTAGCAGCACTTTAAAACAACTATTTCTAAGGCAAATACATGATTTTGCCAATTACAGGTAGATTAACAATGAGAACAGAAAATCAACAGCTCACAAAGAGAATAAAGAAACCCTACCTGTAGGATTTCATTGTGGGAGAGGTTAGGGGACTTGTTCCTTTCTTTTTTAAGGCTCAAAAGAATATGGAACTACATTGGGAATGAACTTGTTATGACTGTTGCATTTGTATGTATCTTTCTCCAATTTGAAGTTTCCATATTACAACACTAATATTTCTGGAATGCACTGTTTTGACACCATGCTGCTCCGTGATCCCCTGTGTCTGATGCCGTCAGGCAGACTTGGAAATGACCGGTTGTGCCTGGTAGTTGAGGTCGCAGTGTGATTTATGCAGAAGCCAGTATGTTTATGTTTGGCAGATGCTTGGCTTGCCAGGCAGATAGCTCTGAGTTTCACAACTGAATTGTGCTACCATAGTTTTTCTCCGAACACATAATCTTATCTAAGTAAAAAGCACCATCATCACACAGTACACTGTCTGTTACATCCCATGACATACCAGATAATTCCTGCCTTCTCTTTTCTGTGGTCTGGGACTGCTTTTGTGAGGCCTGAGAAAGGAATGAATTTAAGTGTGGTTTAGCATTAAAGAGGATAAAAGTAAAGTAAGGGTTGAACTGGAGCCAACCATAGCATAAAACCCTTAAAACATAGTTATAAAAGGCCAGCAGACTAAGGACATATGCAGACATAGAAAGCAGAATATTTTGTTCCTTGTTGTGGGTGTGACAAACTCTCAAGCCCCACTCATCAGTATCATATGGCAGCCCTGTATTTGGTTTTAGTTCAGAACAATAATTAGAAACAACTGGTTTGCAGTGGCAGTAATCATCCATTGTCAAGGAAGGAGGAAATTCATCATGTCCAGGATTCCTTAAATTGAGACAGGATGTTTTAATGCCTTAGTAAACCACAAGTTATTGGGCTTGACAGTATTCACTTACAACTGAAGGGAAGATGATATGTTCCACTACAGGAATTATTGGTGAAATTTTAAGGACTGTCTTAGGCAAAGATCAAACCAGATGATCCTTATGTCTTAAAATCTGTCCGTAAAATTTACAGCTGCTCAAAAAACCCCTTGTAAGCAAAATGATGAAGCGAAAGAGGAGGAATGAAACATCAATCTGAAATGTTTTCCTTATAATAAAGCATCATTGTTTCCAAGAACAGAGGGCATTTCTGTCTGTTTGGAACTATTATGTCCCCAGACTTGTTCATAGTCAGGGCCTAACCAAAAAATTTCATTAACACAAAAAAGCAAACTGTGACTTCTCTACTACTTTCTCTTCTGGCAGTTGAAAGAAATATCGCCTACACCTTCTCAGAGTGCATCACTCATGTCAAGCCATGTAGATATTTACCTGCTTGTGCAATGACTGTCTGTGCAGACAAAGAAATAGCATCTCCTTACTTGTGAGAAACTAAGTTCAGGATGACTGAGTCACTCAAAGTTGTGAAGTTTCTGTCAGAGCCAGGGAATAAATAGAACTGGGCATGAATCTATCATGCTACTAGTGTTAAGGCATTCCCCCCTATCTAGTTTTTGCCATTCTGTCTTACATCATGGAGCACTTTAAGAGAGGAAGAGAAGGAAAAAGGTCCTAGGGAACCAGACTGACAAAGTCCTGGCACACAGTAAATCATTCCTGCTTCCTCTTGCTGAAACTGTGATACTACACAGGGCTCAGAGAGTGGGAGTACACTCTGTGCAATACTTTAAAACAGATGAAAGGAAGTTGGGGAAAATGGATGAATGCAAAAGGAAAGTAATTCACCATGTAAAATAAGAGAAGGGAAGCAATTTCTGTCTCTTTTCTGCACCAATGCAAAAGATGGAGAAGGCAAATACCAACCAAAAGCCATTAATTCTATCTTCTGCTTTAGCTTTTAGCTGTACACCTCATCCTTTTTAGAATGAATTGTAAATTTTCAAATTAATGCAACTTTAATTCTTCTCCATTCACTATTTCTGTTTAGGTTTCGGGACAGTTCTGCTGCATGATGGTGTAGTACATAAAATTCTAAAAGTAAATCTTGGTCCTATTTTATTAGGCTTGAAATCTGACCCGATTTAGTCTTCTTAAACTTTCTTTCATGTAATCATGGTCAAGTTGCTTTAACTTATTCCTATAAAACTTTAGCTGCAAAGATGACTTGGCATTTTTTCCTTTATAGATTCACTTTAAGTCATGAAGCACACAAAGGGAAATGCTGCAATAATGTTTGACTTGCACTTCCAGTTACAGAGCTTAGTAAATTCTTGAAAGTTTTTTGTTAGATTATGGAATAAGCCATACATTACATGTACTTGGAATAAATGTCAAAAACATGAGAACACGCCATCACAGTATTGACATATACCCTTTTATACCCTTTTATATCACAAAGTATTGATCTGTTCTCTCAAGCTTGCACAGAAAAAAAAGAAAACTTGTGTCAGCAAGGGAAAATGAGTTTTTCATCTTTTTCAGAATGTTTCTAGACATTTATACACAATGCATCTTTCAGATGACCCCACTCCAGAAAACTGTAAGAAAAACATCCTTCTGTCCCTTCTTCCTTTTCAGCTCTCTCTATGTCACACACACACTGGTCATGGCTGGAGAAGGATCTAAGGTACCTCTCAGAAGAATAGCATCTGAAAACTTATCCCTGAATAAGAAAAGAGGCAGACCAGAACACTTAAAAGATAATATATCTGACCTAATACCTGTATATTGTAAAAAACTTGAAAAATTAATAAAGGATGAGAAATCTGGAGTGTTTGATAATCTCTAGCCACCAAAGCATGAAATTGTAACAACCCCAAAATCATGCTTTAAGATGCTTGATGGAACTGTGGGCAATGCACATTAGCCAGTAAAAGGAAAAGATTGAGAAGGATTGGTCTCTCTTAATTTATTTTAACAAAAATATTTCCTCCTACGTGGTATTCCTCACCCATGGTTTACAAAGCATTTTGTGAAAAATATTTCAGCAGCAGTTACTTAATTGAAACTCATTTAGCATCAATACCTGATTTCACTTTCTTTGTCTTATACACTGATACTTCCAATATCTGTATTGGAAGCAAGGAGCATTTAGTCAAGAGTCAAAGTGAAGCAAAAGAAAGCAAAAGCTTTTCCATAAAAGTATCACTTTTTTGAGTGATACAGGTGTTACCAGAGCCTATCCAACTAAATTATCTACAGAACTTCATTGGGACAGCAGGTTCAGGTGCACTGAACTGCAATTCATCATGTATTGTTCAGGTTGTAACACATGAAGGACTCAATACAATGATAGTTCAATCTCAGAAAATTCAGTATAATTGTGTTTACTCTGATTGACAAAAGTAAGATGAAGGATCTCATTTAAGGTGTGAGATCACAATAAGTAGGAATGCTCCTGTGAATTTTTCAGCTTTAGTTTCGGCAAAGACATCAGCTAATAAAATTCATATTGTCCCATATGAGACATCGTCTAATTGCTGCACTCCATCAGTTGTAATGGAAATTGGATAATTTACTATACAACAAAATGGATAGATTATTGGTGCAAATGTGCTTTTTAGATAGCAGCCTCTGGAAAGTAATTTTTCAAATGGCCTTTTATTAAATAAACCTATTTGAAAACAGCCTGCTTTTCTGCAGAACTGTGGATCTCTGAATATACACACCCATGCTGAGAAGCAAATTGCATGTGGAAGCCTAAGAACATCTGCAATTTAAGCTCAATTTATTACTTACAGAATAGGTATTTCATACAGAGTTGCATGACTTTTCTCACTATTTAAATACACCTTTCCTTACTTAACTTGGCAAATGATACAATATTCTTGGGAAAAGAGAAGTAAAGACCAAAGGAAAAACTGGGATTGCTGCTTTGATAGTCTCTCAAAGCCTAGATGCACTTGAAAACTGTACCATGAGGCCTGCAAAAGCCATGAGACATTGAAAAAAAGAAAGATTTGCTCAAGGGTTGCCAGTGTGGAAACAGTGATCTGACTTCATGCAACTGGCAGGGAATTTAATTCTCACATAAGCAGGGAAAACTTCAACAAAAATGTTGAATCTTCAAGCAATTTCAAGGCTGATGCAGCAAATATAATAATGATGAAATGCTATATGATGCTACAAGCACCAAGAAGCAATTTCCCTGCTATTCTGTGTGAAAGTATCCTGTGTTTATACAGGATGCAACATAATGCTCTCCCAGTTTAGGATGCAAGTAGTCTAGAGCAGGTATTTTATGAAATTGTGTGATTTACAGGCCTATGCTATGGACCATTTCCTAAAAATGGAAAATTCTGGTAGCTTCCGCACCCACCCCCCTTTTTATTTTTTTAATAATGAGCTCCTTCTCTTTGCATAGACTCTTGGAGTTTTTTTAATAAAATTGCATGTGACTTAGAAGTGTAAAATTTTGCAGGAACATTGACAGTGAAGTAATTTGTAGCAAACTATTTCTGTCAGGGGAAAGAATTAAGGAGCATAAGGTATTTTATAAATACATCAAAGGAAGAAAGTGCTAAAGAGAAAACTGATCTGGGAATAACTATTCAAAACTAGTTATGGCAATGCAGATTTCTAAGAAAAAAACATTTCACAAGGACGAGAAGTAAAAATGGTAAGATACTGAAAAATACTCAGTCTTAAAGTGTGCCTAACCTCCTCAGTTGCTACTCACTTTAGACATATTGATCTCAACCCATAGAAGGAAATTTTTTGATGAGAAGGTACTATGCAAAATTTTACATTGCAAAATCTGTGTCCATTGCAATCCAGACATCCAACAGAGCAGGTCTCCACTGGACTCTTTGAGAATGGATTTTGTACCACAGAGAAGAAATTTCTTCTGAAATTCCCTCAATACAGTCTTGCTAGCACTAGGATGTGGGAGAGGAAGGGAGAAAAGGGCTCTCTTAGCTCACAAGAGGGTGAAAAACTGTGTAATGTGGCTGGCAGTGCCAATGCCCAGCAAGAAGAATCACTCTCTGCTCTGGTTTCCTTCTGGAGCTCAAGCTGGCATTTCTCCATGTGTGGTCTTGTACCTGCTCCGTGGCTGATCATGGACCCCAGGTAAGCTGAACATCAAGTATTGATTACATGTGGAATAAAATAACCCTTCGATTTACAGCCAGTTTTTGCCTTCTCATGTGGAAGTCTCTATTGCACAAAAATTCTCAGTATTTACCAGCTGTCGTTTCCCAAAAACAATAGCAGAGGTTTTGCCAAGAGCACAGGAGTTATGCAACAGCCCCTCTACTATATTTGTAGTACTGTTCAGTTTTGTACTGCAAAGGAGCTGCGGGTACGAGGATTTGCTGTAAATTTTCTGCCTTGTGATGTATCATTTGGGGCATGGTTAGGAGTTTCCTGGTGTGGCAACAAATGACATCGAATCTGCCATTGCTTCCAAATATAATAGGTTCTCATGGTATCTGTTATCAACATAGGATCACGTCTTGAAACATTTTGAAATCAAAAGCAAGAGAGAAAGGTACTAATGTCAGAGTCCTTGACACTGGTGACCGTGACTTGGGTCTATTAAGCAATGACTAGGGATATGTTCTGAAAACTTCCCTCATTCTATACTAGCTGAACAGAAAATCCATGTTCAAGTGCCTGCTGAGAGAGCTGAGACCTTTTGCAGGTACACACTGTAGAGGCCATTGGACCCACAAAAGTGCAGGATAAATTCATAAGCATGGTTTTAGACACACAAAAATTATGTGTAGGTGTGTATTGGGGAAGATGAATAAGGAAGAAAAAAGGTAAAAATGAGAATGATTGAATTTCATAACATGCAGCAGCATTTTAATTACATCTGACCATTTCAGGGACAGCTTTTAGGAGAGCATAGCTCTTCTAATGCTTTTCATCTTGAGACCTTGCAACACTGTATGGAACATGTTAGTATTACTATTTCCTAGGTAAAGCTGGGCAGAATAAGAAAATGGAGTTGGCCAGGACCACTTAGTCATTCAGTCAGTGGGAAAATTGGGATTTTTAATGAGAACACGTAGTTCTAGAAGAGTCTTCTGTTCATTAATTTCTACCCATTACCACTCAGGTGAATGAAAAGATCCTCAGTAATAGTTATTGCTGGGAGCAGAGGTTTTTAACTCTGCCTTCTTTTGGGAAGATTTTCTTCCTTTTATTCCAGAGAACACAGTAAATGGCAAATCAAACAAGAGCTTTTTGGATATTTCTGAGATTGTATAAAATAGCAAACCATTACTTGTAAAGAAACCCAGCATTTCAAAGATAAAACTTCCTTTTTTTAAATAATAAAACAATTTTGTGCATTTTTAGCAACAAGCTTATGTTAAATGATAACTTATGACATTTTTATGGAAAAAATACAGTGCTGTCTTTTCACTTTGTCAATGTGCAGGTACTGTCTATGAAAGAAAATTTGTAAATTTTCAAGTAAGGTAATGAAAATAATTCTTCAATCATAAAATTTTGGTAGATTTAAATAGTTTCTTATTTTTTCATATTTGTATTATATCTGCTTGGAGATTGTGGAGGCATAATTTTTATTTTAAAATATACTATTCAAGAAAAGCACTTCAAACCATGCAATTTTACTGAAACATTAAACATGCCAGGGTTAGTTTCCTTTCACAAAATGAATTCACTTCCTTTGACTTCATTCATTATAATATGCAGGCACCAATCACATTAGCACACTATTTTTCAGCAGGACCTTCCTTTATGCAGTGCAGCTAAAGTTCTTATCACACAATGTACCACTGCTTCGGGTATTGTTCTCTACTGTTCCCTGTGTAGCTGGGTGCTCTATGCATTGCACACTATGCAGACAATTAGAAAAATTATTCATTCCATTTCCTTTCATTGTGGGAAGCATCCATGAAATCAAAGACACATAAGACTCACAAAAACTTACAAATTTCTTCTTAAAAGTCACTCTGGGAAGAGGGGAAGATGAAGCAGAAGGAGTTTAAGGTCAAACATTTCCATTAGTATGGCGTGTTAAACAAGAGTTCAGCACTAGACTCATAGCAGTAATGTACAGCCCTCAATGATACGAGGTCAGTGGTACAAGGCACAAATTCAAAATCCTGCCCTCTAATGATTTAATTTAAACTTCACCAAGTGTCAGACATTGGGTTTTCAGGAGAAAAAATGGCCCAGTCACAGGGAGAGAAAAGCAATGCAGCTTCAGTGCTGCAACCATGCATGAGGCATAGCCCTGGGACAATGTGGGATGGTACTGTTTGTCAGAGAGAGAGAAGACATCTCCAGCTTCCTCCTATGCAATCTCTGTCTGTTTAGGAGTCAAGGAATGCAAGATCAGTAATTGCCCTTGAAACACCTATTTCATCATCCTGTCAGAACCCCAGCCTTGCTTATCTTTCAGCCAACTGCTTAGATCATTTGCTTATGGTGAGTAACCCAAGGTTTTAAAGAAAAAAAAAAAATAACAAACTATCCAAATCAAATTTATCAAAGCAACCCTATCAAATCTCTAGTTATTTTTGGATTAGATATTACAATACAGTTTAAAAAAATTAGAAAAACAATAGCAAGGAAAAAGGTCACACTTGCTTGACCACTGTGTCCCTACAGACAGGTCCTGCCAGTCATTTATGTAATAAGTGACACAGTCCCTGTTGGTCCCTAGGTATTTTCTCCTTCCATTATCCTAGGGACATCCATTCACTGATCTTTAATAGTGGTTTGTGCTCCCAGCTCCTTGCTGTTGTTCATCTATCTTATTCTGCTTTTCTCTGCAGTCTCCCTCATCCTCTATGATAAGGAAGCAGGCATGCAAGTTGGAAGCAAATAAATAATACACGCTTTGCTTCAAAGTCATGTCAGAACTTCTAGGAATAATCTGGGCTACTATCGCAAATTTCAGTTCTCTATTCTTTTCCTGAGTTTTCCTGCTTGGTTTCCAAAAAGTCTCTTGTATTTCTTTTGCCGTTGGTCTCTAATTAATATATAATTCCTGTTCCTCACCAGAAGAACTTTAGGTGACAGCAGGAATTGCATGGTCAAAAGGGAATAGTTTCCCAGATCTGCCCCTAAATCTGATATTTCACAGGTGAAATACTGCTTTTTTTATCAAGGAAGTCAGGAGGGCAGTAAAATTTTTTTGAAGCAGAAATTGGGAAAAATTAAGTTCTGTGATGTGGTTTTCTATTGACACATGTATGGGTCACTCAAGTTGAAATATCTAAATCCCTTATTTAAACCAATGGAATAAAAAACAGGTTTTGAGCTAATCAAAGCTAATGAAATCTCTGCATGGGCAAGTCACAGAGGAGAATGAGAAGTTTTGCTGGTGGCTTTTATGGCCATTTGCCCACAAGAGGAACAAACAATGAGTTTATGGAGCTTAGGACTCTGCTCCAAGCTCCAGAAAAGAGGGATGATCCAACATTATAGTCCATCCTCATGTTCCAGCATTTCTACATTAATGTCTCATTCCCAGTTCTGCATCTTTCCCACTCATGGTTTCTTGTACCAGTCATATTGTCCTACCTATAATATTTTATCTCCAGCTCCTCAGGCTTGTCCTGTTTTAAGGACATACATTTCTTGATTCTCTCTCAGCTTTTCCTTGTAGTCCAAGATTGCTTTTGCCACTGTCAGTCTGAGTCTTCTCTTCCAGACATTCCCAGTTCCACTCACATTCCCTGGTTTGCCTATCCCAGTCTTCTTACCAAGTCAGTCCTCACTCTTGAAAAGAGCTAAATAGTTTTGTTTGGACTTTTCCAGAAGAATTCAGCCTGAGGGAGCTCTGAAACATGTGGAATTTCAGCCGAAATGGTTAAAGTCTGGCAAAGTTTTATGCAACATGAAAGAAGGTTTTTAATAACAAGCAGCACCACTAGCCAAATCTGTATAAATTCTAGTCTGGTTCCCTTTGAAGTCAATGGTAAAAGCCACAATGCGACCATTAACTTTAAAACTTTAATACAGTAATCAAGTAAGCACATGCTTAAAGTTATCCTGTGGATTGGACAGCAATTAAAAATGAGAATATACCCCTAGTTACTATGAACACGAATATATTACTTGCATTTACTACTTTCACTTCCATTTTATGAATGTCCAATGAAATCTGTAAAATTTCTCCTTGAAATTACTTGTTGAATAATGTGGTCACAAGGGCTGGACTTCCAAGCCCATGGAAAATAAAGAAAATTGATAAACTGATGTTCCTGCTTCAGTTCTGTAAATGTTCCATTACAGCTCTTTGTTGTGGCTGCTTTGGGTAGCAGTATTTCAGTTTGTAAGCATTTTGAGCATGTGTTCAAAGTAGCAAGGGAGAGAGGAATACAATCTTTTGCCTTTGTTTTCACTTATTATTCCAAAGAACATGAAGGACCCTTTCATGTTTTCCTATAGAATGCAGTGCTTTTGAAATTCTTATGCAGGGCATGTTACAGTCTAGTAGCCTTTGGTAATATGGCCAGGATACAAGACCTCACAGAAAAAAAAACAAATGTGAAGAAAATAATTGATGAGGCTGGGGGGAAAAAAAGGCACTGACAACATTGTAAAGCTGTGACACTTAGACTTTTTCAGAGTTCACAACAATGAAGGTAGAGCTGTGTGGGTCTCATGTATTATGAAGATGCAGTCTCCTTTTCATGATAAATCCCTCAAACCTCACAATCCCTTGTACACATCATATTTCCCAAACTAACTCAGAGGCCATGGATAATAATAGTCAAAATTTCTCTATTTTTAATAGATTTATGAGATCTCCAGCTGTGCTATCTATGGAGTTTGGCTGAATTACCAGAAAATCATTCTGATCCATATCACCTCAGGCTGTTTTGGAACTTTCCAATCAAGAAAAAAAAAAAAAGAAAAAAAAAAAAGAGGAAAGGGAAAACAAACATCAACTTAAGTTTGCTTCTATTACATTTACCTCAGATATAATTTTTTTTATTTATGTAAGTTAATACAATCAAAGTCATCATGGGAAATACAGTATGTGAGCATGGAAACATTGTAAGTAGTATCTAAACTCTTAGTTTCATTTTTCCCCAATAGGAAATTCAGTTTTTCTGATGCCCTTTGGGAATAATGAACTACCTTTATTCTTTATTCTAAATTCCATAGTGATTTTTCTAAGTAGCATAATTTGTAAGTGTAAGTAATCTTCTTTACACTTCTGACCTCTTCCAGGTAGATCTTGAAGGCTAAATGATTTGCTTGGGATGTGACTTTCTCACTGGAAAATGCACTAGAAAGATTAGTCCCATTCATATTGGTGTAATTAAAATCATAACTAGGTTCAAAGCCTTTGCTGCTTGTTGAGTGTCTCAGTTTCTCATTAATCAGAACACAATCCTCTCTAGAGCTCTCCATAAAATATTGGTTCATTCTTTCCTGCCAAAAGAAATTGTTTCCAGGTTAAGTTGACCTAATTATAACAGACAAATTGTTAACTAATTTTCTCATTCCAGTTTCTCAAGTATCAGGGTACAAATTGGATTACTACCTACCTTCTCTAAACTGACCAGCTGATTTCTGAAATTTGCATATATTTTTTTAATATATGTAAATTTCCTTCTTGCTTTCTTAAAGGACTGTTTTCTCTGTTCTGTTTTGAGGGTTTTTTATTATTGACAGTACTTTCATGTTCCCACAAACAATTGCTCTCTTGTTCTTTAATAGGCTTCAAATTATTTTCCTAGCCATGTAGCAGCTCCCTTCATAAGGTATCTGGTCCAAAGTTACACAATGCATAGGTCTGTTATTTTCTTCTTTGGAGAGGCTCTACTGGAATTCAAGTGTTCACTTTCAACATTGCTCCCAACAGTGTTTAGACAGCAGTAGATTTTTGGGAAGATGTTTCAGTCATCATTTGCTTCTGCGGTGGAGTTAAATGAAATAGATTAAAAAAACCCTCAACCAAAACCCTAGAGCCATGCCAGTTCATTTCTTTGCTCCCTCCTCTCTCCACCTATTTTTTTTGCCCTGAAGCCTTTTCCCAGGCATTATTATCTTCTCATGTTGCTGTGATTCTGCGTGTATCTTACCCTGACTAGGAAGAGGCCTGCCTTCCTTACACTTTTATGTTGTAGGGATAATGCTGCCTTCTGAATAAGTGATTCATCATGGAAACAGCAAATGGGGGAAACATAAATGCTTCTCACACCTTTTAAGAAAAGCTTGTCCAAGTAACAGGTAAAGACAATCAATTAATTCTCACAACAATTTTAAATTAAAATCTTTAATCATATTATATTATACAATATTATACAATATCGCAATAAGGATATACCATTCATATCAAAATGTAGTAACACAAATGCAGGCAAACTTATAGAAATTTGTTTCATATGGTGGTGTCCCATTACTTTGAAAGACACTTATTGCAGTACCATTAGGCAGAGAATACATGCTCTGTGATAGATATTGTGGAGACACTTCCCTTTAGCCTGCTATACATATACATTATTATAGAACATTTCTAGCATCTAATGAAGATAACCAGGGTGCTTAAATTCACTTCTCCACAAGCAAAAGAAGGCCCAACATGGCACGCATAGATCACTCAAAGACTGTATTTAATATTAGAATTTTAGAAAGGTAGAAACAAATATAAATCCTCTAGTAAATTACTCTATTAAAAATATTTATTGCTTGCAAGGACAGGAAACGTAATCTTACAGTAGAATGCAACCAAGATTTTTGAGAAAATAAGGAAACAAAACAAATTTGAAGTCTTTAAAGCCCAGATCCTGAAAGAGATTTAGCGAGTTAAACTGATGGAAGTTAGGCCCTGAAATACCGGTTAAGCTAACTACTAGGTGCTTACATTCCCAGCTGCCTCCAGTTTCAATACATGCACAAGTATCTCTAAGAAGCGAGGCCTATAAGTTTGTAAGACACATCTCCTACACTTCCAAACAGTTTTCTAATTGGCAGCCATCTATACATAATGAGATACATGCAGACTTGTCAAACAGGCAGAACTAGGGAACACAGGCTGAGAGAGAGCATGTCCTTTGGAAGCTCCCACTTTTAGCAGGATAACAGTGGTGTATGAAAACAGTGGTAAATGTAAAGAGGAGAGCTGAAAACATCAAAGCAATTGTCATTCAGGTGAAAACAGAAACACCTGCATAATTTTGCTTTTTCTCAATGGGAGGTTGAAATACATTCAGATTTTAATATGTGTTTAAGCATGTTCCTTATTAGAGATATTTTCTGGTGAGGAAAAAGAAAACACCCCGGGAAAAACAAACAAGGAAAGAAACAACAACAACAGAAAAAAACCCAAGCTGTTTCCATGAGTTATATATTTTTTTCACTTTAAATTTGTAAATTAGGAAGACACTTTAATGATACAATGAAAATTTGCTCTATAGAGAGGATACAAAATTGGGTCTGGACCTTGTTTGATCTTGGCTATCTCTCAGGAATTAAAAGGAATACAGACTGAAAAATAAATATAAAACTAACTTAGAAACATTGTACAAATTGAAAATGTACCGTGCTCAGAAAACCAAGGCAAATAAAAGGAAGAAAGTTTGAAATTCTTCAGTGGAAAGGTGATGGGTTTACGTGTATATTCTGTCCTCAGAGACTGAACCCTTTTCTATCTATAGAGCCCCTGTACATCTGTCTATTACAGCCTTTATTCACCTCATTTACCTGGCAGGTTTTTTTAATGTTCTATAAGCAAATCATTGGAATGTCAGATTTTAAAAAACTATATGCTTCTGAGCCTCTTGTTTAATTTAAAAAAAAAGTTGGCAATAAAACTCTCTTAGTTTGAATGAGGTCCTTCACTGCATGTCCATATACACAGCCTATCACCAGTCCTCGGTGTTATATTCTGCTGTTATAGTGCCTTGTCTGAAGTTGAAACAGTTGAAAGGGGGTGGAATATATTAAATGAAAGTGTCATGAGTGTGAATATACTAAGAGAAAAGAGAGAACTGCAAAAGAGAAGAAAAAGCTGAAGTAGTAAGAAATCTATATCAAGAGAAAAAATGGGCTTCCAAATGAAATTAATTCTAGCAAGTTATTTTAAATAAAACAGGAATTGGTAATATGCATTTAACTGGTTCAATAACTATTTCAATTATTGGCTAAATGAATCCATAGTCTAACAGTTATTTTTCTTGATATATATCAAAAAAATCACCCTTACAGTTTATTACTTAACAGTAAGGTTAAAGTGATCTTAAACATGATCCTAACTGTACAGTTTGATATGAATAATTATACTGTTTGTATACAGTATATATGAAAGTAAGAGTTTTGTGGTACCCTAAAGTTTGCAGACTCAACTTAAAAACAGTGTCATATAATTCTATTTTTCTTGAATTATCATTATCACAAATGTAATTTCTGATTGCAGTAACTAAAACAAAAAGAAAAAAATCCTGGTTTAGAATTGTGTTTTCAGCTGTGTTACAGCTGAAGAATGCCTGGAAAGTCAGTAGATTAAATTCAGATCACTCTGGCAGTGTTTTGACCTTCCTGTGACATTCATGTATAAAAGAGTGAGAAGTAGCGCATGCAGTTTCCTAATGCTGGGTTGCAAGATGCCTGTTGTCTGTACATATATGGAGAAAAACAGTCAATACTTCCTCTTCCAGAAAAGTTAGTGTAAACGTATATCTATTAATGCATTATATAATATATAGTATGTATACTATATACTATTGTCCCGGTTTGAGACAAATTTGGGAGGAAACTTCCTGAAAGGGTGTCTCCTCTAAAAGGCAGAATTTCAGCCCCTCCCCCAGCCAAGGTTCGAAAGGAATTTTCCTGGAGGAAAGTGAAAAAAACCCTGTTTATTTAACAAGCAAGGGGCAGGCAGGCACAGAAAAAAAACGAATAATGTTAGAGAATAAACCTTCTCTGTTGTGGAGAAAGATGGTGGATTTTAGAGTCCCTTCTTTCTCTGACTTAGCTTCTCCTGAAATTCGGGCTGGGCCGGGCTGAGCTGGGCGGTCTGGGGGTTCCTGTCAGTTCCCGTCAGCCCCACCTAAAAGTCTCCCCTGGAGCTAGTATGATTTTTGGACAAAAAAACCCGAGCTGAATAGTCCAAAAGGAAGGAAG
This sequence comes from Pomatostomus ruficeps, assembly GCA_013400735.1. Lineage (NCBI taxonomy): Eukaryota > Metazoa > Chordata > Aves > Passeriformes > Timaliidae > Pomatostomus > Pomatostomus ruficeps. The sequence continues at coordinate 51,142 of VYZT01029253.1, read as the reverse complement.
AAAAAAAAAAAA
>VYZT01029253.1:0-51094 GCA_013400735.1 Pomatostomus ruficeps | reverse complement strand
AAAAAAGCCTTACTCCCAGTGAGAGGGAAAAAACCCCTCCTTTTCCTAGCTAACAGGGCCACCAGCTAGCGAGGCATGTAAACTAACTCTGCACTGCTAACAGAGTGCCTGGAGGAGTTTAAAAACAAACCGTGCTGGAGTTCCCTGGCAGCTGACCTTCCCAGCTTAAAGTCACAGGATCCATTCCCGGGCATAAGCAGACAACAGGGAAATACACAGCATAAAATCACCCCAGGACAATTATATAAGCACATTTCTTAATATATAAATATATTATTGTTGTTGTTGTTATTATTAATTATTAATATTGATGAAGAGTTGGTATATGTGGCCTTTTCCATGGGACAAAGCAGGCCAGGAGCAGCCCCCTTCGGCGCTCTCTGGCTTTCCTATGGGAGCTGTAAGCTGGGGAGCTGCACAGAGCCGGGGAGCTGTGGCACCCTGAGCGGGCCGTGAGTTCTCTAGCCTTTACAAATTCTACCCCTTGGAGATTAATATTTTCAGAAGCCTGCAAGGAAATCTGCCAAAAATGACTGTCATTAAAATTTAGTAATTCTGTGGAATATTTTGGTCAGATCTCAATCCAGATATCAGGGAAAGGAGCTTCCTTTGATTAACAATGGTTGGACTTAACATAATCTACAGCAGGAAACTCCATCCTTTATTTCAATGCACAAGTAAACAGAGCAGCAGTTGCTGTTATCAGCAGCACATGGGGCTAACTTTTCAACAGTCTTTTAATTCAAAAATTTCCAAACAAATCTTCAGTCACACAGCAATGATAAGGAAAGCAGTACTAGGAGAAAAAGTTTAATGTTACCAAAAACCCCCCCAATACAATTGGTGATTTCTGTTCTGTTTTACAATTATATCAACCCCTACTAACACTGATGGTTAGAAGTTATACTCTGTGGACTAGGTTGTGTTCATTATTTTCATTTTGAGAAGTATGTGTGTTTTAGGATATTTTCTGATTACAAATTCTAGCTCTTCTAAACAGCCCGATTCGTGGGTAAGATTCTTCAAACTAGAGAGCTCTAACACACTGCAATGTAGTTGCATTTCACCAATGAGTTTTATTGTCCTTAAAAGCTCTTTTTCAAGTTTCAACGCAGTAAGTGTCTTCTCTTAGTTCTACACTTTTAGTAACTGTTCTTACAAGAGATATTTTATTAGTAATGTGCTGTACCAAAAATACCTCCAAGTGAAATAACCAGGTTAAAGGATGAGAATACTTACTGTGTTTGTACACTTTACAATTGCAAAGTCCATTTAGTTTTAGGTCTAACATGCAGTATTTATTTTTAATGATGAATACTGTAGCACTTCTAAATTCCACACCAGTGATGGTACTGAGGAGCTGAAAACACAGTCAAAGATGAAAATCAGTAGAAACTAGACATGCCAAAGCCAGTTGAAATGGAATACTAGTCAAAATGTGTGTTAGGGAGAAGTTGTTTGGAGTCATTGGACAAAAAAACATACAGGTAACACTGAGAAGTAACTCTCAGGTAAAGAGCAATAGACAGGAAAATTATCATTTTCTACACTTAGTAAGCAAAATGTACAAGTTTTATTCTGCAATCTTTTGATTACCAAAAAAACAAAGAGAGGAAAAAGAAGTCCACAGCTGTCCACCTTTAAATTCAAAATTTAATATAGGCTGGGTATAGATGGACAGATTCAAATCACAGAGCACAGGAGAACAACCACGGGGAAAATGCCTAACATCAGCAAAAAGTTTGCAGTTTGGGTTCCAGCTGCAAACTGTTTTCATGCAAAAATGTCCACATACATTTGAAGAAGCAGCCATGTGGAAACTTAAAACCCTTTGTGGGTCCTACTAATTATTTTAAAGGGAAAGGCCTTGCCAATTCCCTAAGAGAAACACAGAAAAGCTACCTTACTGTCTAAGAACAGAGGAATTCTTCACTTAGTGCTGAAGGTGAATGGGATTAATGAGATTAATGGTCCATAGACAGATGCTAATTTCCTGCTGCCAGAAGCCAAACTGACTTCAGCTGTAGCACTCCTTCACTGGGTGATCTTGGCCCAAAGCCCAGCAAACAGCCAGGGACCAGCTACACCTACCTCTCATGCCAACAAGAGCCTTCAGATCAAATTCTCTCTGCTATGGCCCAGGGGGGTGCTAGAGAAAGCTCAGAGTTGTCAATATTCTCCAGCTTGGCCTTAGGGAGCTCTGGAAGGTAAGTGGGTTATGGACAGTCAGTCAGTTTGACTTCAGACCTGACAGTGAAGACACATCCTACTGCCAGTCATTCCTGAAAAGCTTTCATGTGTCGTTACTCACAGTTCAGGTGCAAGAATGAAATATCACAAGAGCCCCAAGGCTCTTCTGTGAAACTTTTCCGGAAGTGAATTTGCTCTTGTATCTCAGAATTTGTTCCTGTCGTGGAGGAGAGGCTGATAGGACTTAAATGAAGCCTGCAAGATGTCAGCAGGAGCTTTGCCCTTTGGCTTCTCTGTTCAAGAAAAAATTCACAAGCTGTACAAAGTCTGGCACAATGCTGAAAGTTTTCTGCCTCTTGCTCCTTTCTATTTAATTTTAATTTTCTAAAAATAGCCTCTCATACAGAAAAAAAAAAGCAGAAATAATATTTTAAAATGCCCTTCATAATTGTGTTAAAAAAAAATACAGTAGCTGTTGCATCACATAAATTAGCAATGACTGTGCTTTTTACAATGGATTTGGAACAAAATTAATATTCTACATTTTCACTTTTTTTTCTCTATTTATCATAGTTCAGAGAAAGCAGGCATTATTTTATCAAGGCATAATATTCCAAATTACCTACAAATTAATGACTACTTTTATTCTAGTAAATCTGCTGGGCTTATGGTTTAGGTGCATTTTGTGACTCTACCTGTCTAGTCCCCTTTGGATGATGAGTTGCTCACCTGTCAGTTTTGCTGAAGACAGGACATGCTCAGCCTGCTATTATACAGCATTAATGATCTGTCTGTCCATTCCAGGCAGAATGGAGAGAAATGCTGCTTTTTTTCTGAGATGGCAATCTACCTTCTATGTGACAGCAAAATAGTAATGGTAGAACAGAAAAAAACCCCTCAACCCTCTTGGAAGTCCCTGGGGATTAACTTAGGAGAATGCAGTTGTTTCGGTTTTTTAATATCATCTATTTTATTGGATCTCCCTGGAGTTGTAACACTATTCATCTTTGAGGCTAATGAAGTTCCCTTGTGAATCATGCTGTTTAAACTATGTGGGGCATATCTTGATTAACATATGTTTCTTCTAAAAATACATTTTAAAACCCCTGGAACTTGCCATTTGTTTGAAAGTCGTACTAGACTTTCAACCTTGCATCATTGATTATAGGACGAAAACTTTACATTTAATCCTTATGGAAGGACATCTGGCTTTGTCTGCAATTCCTTTCTCTAGTGAAAACTTAGCCCATTAATTCCCTCCAAAACACAGTAAAAACAGCGAGATTTCTCAATGTGAAAGTGAAATAGAAAACTCTGAGCTAACCTGTACTTTAATATATGTCTGATTTGGGAACTCCCAGGGAGCTGAAATTCTAATCAGAATTTTCAGTTTATTTTTTGGGGTTTATTTTTTAATATTCAAACCTCTTTCTTGGGGTGTCTGTGGTCCTGGCTTTAAGGACATAGGGGTTACAATGTCAGCCCTGGGCCTAAAAGGAGTATCATGAGGGAACACTGCCAGACCTTGTTCTTAAAGATTTACTGTGTGTATTGTCTATAACCCGTCCCTATTTGAACACCAGACTCAAACGGACAGCTAGGCAAGTGTTGTGCCTAACACTACATTCTAACTTTAGAATTTCAAAGTATAAAGAACAGTCTTGAATTGTGAGCTCCATGCCTAATTATCATGGAATCTGTAAAGCCAGTGGAAGTGTGGCTACCTGCCCCTCTCCCCAGAAAGATATTCAGCATGGTTTCCACTGGTCCAGAACAGCCATGTTCTGGTCACTGGCCATCCCTGGCAGAGGGGCCATTCCCAGGAAAGCAGTGAGTGGTTGTTCAAGAGGTGGCTCAGTGAGGGCAGCTCCCAGGGCTGCTGCCAGTGAAAGACGTGTATGTCACAACTGAGCACCTTATGTTTCCTTTAGCAACCTAACCTGCCCTTGTTCATCAGCCAACTTGCTGTGAAGACACAGAAGACATTGTCTCTTGAGATGACTCATCTTCCTTTTGTCCTAATCTAAACAGCTTTTCACCCAACCTGATGCATCTTTTTCATGCCCTGAAAAATTAAAAATTGTCTTTTCTTACACTGCATATAAATTAGCACTTCAGGAAATTACTTGACTAAAATCATGTTAAAACAATGTCTAACAGTATTCGTAGATGGTTTTGGTGCAATTGTATTTTTGAACAGTTTTTTTAAATATATATATATATATCAAAATAAAATATGTTATGAAACATACTTCTCTTTGACTGGTATATACTAACAAATTTGAATGTAAAATAATGCACAGGAGAATATTATACAACATAAACAATACATTAAACTGTGGCCTTAATCTTGTAACAAAAAAAGAGATGAGTCTTTTTTTCCCTTAATAATATATAAAGCATATATACTGTAGTTTCATCATCTCTGTCTTTCAAGGAGGTGAACTGTAATGGAAGATGAAAGTCTAGCTTGCTAATACTGTTTCTGAGCATTTTAAAATGATCAGCCTGCAGTGATTTGGTTAATGTGGTATACTTCTCATACTTTGTATTGCTTCTTTTAATTAAAAATTCTCCCAATTTTTAAATTAAATCACCTTCTAAGGTAATCATAGAGAGAGAAAATCACTCTTCTCTCCACAATGTCTCTTTTTATTCCAGCATTTTCTGATTACATGAACTAGGGTTGCAGTCAGGAGTTTCTTGATACCAGTCATTGTGAAACGGCTATATTTAGCTGTCTAGGGCATGGTAAGTAATGTTTATACACCTCACTTTGCTTCAAAGTATCTATTTTCCATTCACATGTGTAAAGCACATCAGCACTGTCTTATGATTGTTAATGCATCTGGAGCCTGCCAGATGCTTAAAGATCATGGTTTAGTTTACTTTGCTGAGGCATGAGGGAGATTGGTTAGGTCTCAAAACTGCATTTATGATTATGTTACAGTATTTTCTTACTGAACAGTTACAAAAAGATTCTTTTTGTCAGCCTGATTTTATACAATCCTCTGTAGGAAATATTGCAAATTTTAAAAATAGGTCTTTCATGCAAAGTGTTTGCACAAATTAAAAATTGAAATTAACATAGAATTATGTGGGCAAACAGAGGATCACTGCTAGTTGTTGTGCTGCTGGTGACCCTCCTCAGGCTGGAAAAACCTCTTCTCCATGAGCTGACTTCTGTTTCAAAGGTAGTTACTCCTACCTTCTGCTGGTAAATTCCATTTGGCATTGCTGAATAAATCTCCAGTTGAAAGTGACATTTCTGTGTTTTCTGCCTGTCGGAGTTCCTCTAGCTCTTAGTTTTCATGAAAATTAACCTTTAATCCATTAACACACTAATTCTATATACAAATCAGACTCAAAGAGCTATTTCCCAGAGGATGCAAGCTTTTTATCTCCATATTCAGAGTTGAGAGTGCCTGAGATACAAGCAGCAATGATCCAAATCCATTTGTTATTCTGCGAAGAACAGACCTGCTACTGCTCAATGTCTTTGTGCACCAGCTCATGAATGCCTTGTTTTGTGAGGCATTAAAATTTTTGACATATTCTCCCAGAAGACAAATCCAGGAAGCCTTGCACACCACAGTGGACTTGTATGTCTGTGCTAAGAGACAAATACAATGCTGTAATATTGAAAATGGAAGTGACTAAATAACCTAAAACTCCTCTCTCCTGCACAAGACGAATGCAGTAGTAAATGTGCACCCTGAAAACCACTATGATTTCCTTCTTCAGTGAAGAGAATGGAAACTTTCAGCTGACTGAAATAATTTTCTACCATCACACAAAGAAAATTACAAGGCCTCGTGAAAAAAAAGTTGGTGGTGTTTCTAAGTAACCCTCCTTCTAACTCTCATTATGAATCCTTCTTCCATGCCATAAGACATGAATATAATGTAGAAGTGTAAATACATGTGTTTCAAAAAATGCTTTCAGAAATGAAAAGTAACTTGATACAAAGAATGTTAACTGATGTCAGTATGCCACATAAAAAGTCACAAAAATAATGGTGGCATCATTGCATGTTTACAGTTTTTCTCAACCTTGGACCTTGTTTAGTTGTAGCATATGAACATAGTAGATATAGATTTTACTGTTTGTGGAAAACTTTAGCTAGGAAAAAGGCTGTGTTCAAGGTAGTGGAAGTTCCACGTGCTGAGCTTGTGCTCTCTTGCTGAGCCTTTTGCCTTCTGGATGACTGAAGTAGCCTGGGTGAAGTTAAAAGCATTCGGATCTAAAGTTTTCTTGATCTCTTTATATAATAATAATAAAATAAATTGTTTTAAAAAGCAGTCTTCTGACCATTTTCCAGTTAAGGTTAGGGTTTCTTCTGAGATATATTACATTCTACATTTGCAGTTAAAATTGCACAAGCAACCAGGCATCAGCAAAGAAAATCCATTAGAAAGCACTATATCTCTAAAAACTTTTCAAAGCTTTTATGTTTCTTGAATAATTAATTTCCATTTTCTTTTGTAATTGAACAGAACATTTTTCATTATCAGTACATTATTCCTGAAACAAAGATGATATAATAGTCTTAAATAATTCTTAAATATTTTTGTTAGTTTCAGGGAAAATAAAGGTACCTTTTATCTACAAGCCTGATTTACAGGCTTAGTCAATTAATTTAATAGGAGTTAAATTGTGACTCTGGGATGTAATAAAAATAATTTCAAATTTGAATTTCATTTACAAAAAGTAGAAGATCCTTGAAGCATTTCAGATAGCAAACTTTTCTTAGAAGATATGATAGAACTTCCTGGTACTGTTTATATGCATGATGAATTATAAGTAAAGAATATTAAAAAAGACTTTAACTAAGCACCAATTATTATAAGGAATTAATGTATCTGAAATTAATATCCAAAATACTGAAAAATGTGATGATATCGTATTCTTCTAAAACTCTCAAGAGGCCCCATTTGCAAGCTGCAGTTATACAAATGCAATGATTTATCTAGGCAAGAGAGCATTCCTGTGGCATTATATACAAGAGAAAAAATAATGGATTATTATATTGCAGTTGATGAAGTAAAACACATAATCTGAAAAATGTTTTTCAAAATTAATTGCTTAACTTTATCCAATGCTATGTAGTTTGCTAAGATAGATGAAGTAAAGGAACACAAACTAGGTCCAAAAAGTGCAGAAATGACCAGTGTCTGAAATCTTGTGAGGAGTAATATTTAATCATCTGGGGTATGAAAACGAGTTTTATTCCCCATATAGCAACAATTAAAAAATTTTAATATGTGCAGTGGTCCTGGAGGTGAGGTGGATGAATACTGCGATAGGTGTTTCTTCCCCTACCTTGCTCAAGGAAGTCATCCTAACCTCTTCCAGCCAGCCAAGCCCCCGAATATCCTCACCCTTCCCTGGAACAGCTATAAAGTCTTCAGTCTCACATTGTCAGAAGTATCTCTTTCATAATTCCTCTGTGTTTTACCATTCCTACCTATCATGAAGAGAAAGAAGTTCTAAATACAGATGGATGACCTTGGGAGCAGAGGATCCCATATTTCCAAATGGGCTACACTAGGAGAGAAAACAATGTTTTGCTGCTTGAAGAGTTTCTCACTACTGGGTCATGACTTTGGTGAGCAGACTGCCACTAGCAGGTAAAATGGGATCTGAGGAAATCTGAGCTTGAAAGAAAGGCGATCTCTACAAAGCAGTCAGTTTACCCAGTGTGTTGACCACAACGTTTAGATAAATCAGTGTTTCTGCCAGAATAACATGATCTAGATATTCTGTTAATATTAAGTATACATCTGGTAATATAATATAAATATCTGCTTATATCCTAACATGGGAATCCCAGCAAGAATAGATGAAAATTATGACTCTTGTTTCAACATTGTTTTCTGAAGCTGAGATTGATAAAATATTAGACAGACCATTCTCCAATGCTTCTTCCTGGCCACAGCTTCCAGCATATCCTGGTGTCTGTCACCCAGCGGGAGCTCTGGTGGGGGGCTTGCAGTGATGATTCCTTCACAACCAAAGGACAGATTTTCAGGTCAGGAAAGGGCTGTGCTTTAAGAAAAAGGCTGTGTGAGTCAGCACCTTTGGCACCCCCTGCTCTGGCAGATGTCCTGCTCTGCTTCTCCCTGCCAGTGCTGTCTGCACTCAGTGTGAGGAAAAGGCTTTTTAATTGGCAGGTCTCCAAGTTTTATTCCCTGAAAGCTCAGCTCCAGCCAGGCAACACTCCCACACTTGCAACAACTATGTCACTGCTTGACTTCCTTCCAGCCACGGCCAGTAGTCACAGTCAAGGCGTGCTTTTGCTGCAGCCATCACTGCCAAAGAAAACTGGGCCTCACAAACCCCTGCCATCATTCCTGCAGGAAACAGACTACATGTAAAATAGGGCTGTAAATGCTCAACCCAAAATGTCTTCCTGTTGTCCAGAACAGCTGCAATTTGAAGGAATGCTATTTGTCTGGCATTATATTGGCTAAAAACAAATAAATCCCCCATCTCTTCTTATGTGTGCCTTACATATCAAAACCGTTTATATTTACATACTAGACTAAGTCACTTCTCATCAAGTCAGGAGGAACAGTGGAATAAAGTACAACAGCTCTCGCACATCTTATTTACAAAAGCACTCTAAGCACTGTAACATCCTCAATTGTCTCTCCAAGGTGGTTACAAAGACAGAGACGACTCTGTCTGTCTTTTGCCTCTTTATCTGTACTTGCCAAGCAGCTTCTGCTGAATCTCAAGTGCCAATTGTCATAAAGTTACAGGTAAGAGCCCATCTTTCCTTGAAGGTTTAGATAGACTTCCAGGTTACAGATGGGGACAACTTCCCCAAAGTAGTTTTACTAGAAATCCTACTTTGACAACATGTGCAAAGGAGCTTTTCTAGCCTAGAGAGAAGCTGTTTTGCAGTGGAAAATGTAGGTCAACATCATCTAAGATGTGCAGGCAGGAAGAGTAAGGAGGAAAGAGGAAAAGATGACACTCACAGGCTTCTCTCCATTAGGTGTTTCTGGTCCAAACCTATCCATCTAAACCAAGTAGAACAATTTCAAGGGGTGGGTTACAAGAAAGGTTATAGTTATATACTGAAGTTTTACTGATATATATATATATATACTGATCATTATAATGAAGTTTTTATTTCATATGTTTTTACTACGTAGATTTTGTACATTTGTTACAGTAGTATGCAATGTAGTCTTTTTACTATGATGTTGAGGTTGTACTGCAAAATTAATTGCTCCTCTAGTCCTCTTCTATCACACTCATTTTAGGATTCTCTTTCACCATGGCCCCTATGCAGAGCACAGTCTACTTCCTCCCCCATCTTCCTTCAGCCTTTCTCTAGGCAACTGAATATTTTCCTATCTCTTTTTTCCTTCCAATAATTACAATATACCTTATAACTGCCTTAAAAACTGTTCAATAGAGGGCTGTGATTGGGGGTGTGTAATGAGGGTGTTTTCCAGCACAATTTCCTTGGTCTATAAAAATCTCAAGGAATCTGCTGTATTCCTCTGATTTGCAAAATGATTTGGCCATTTTTTCTGAGCTAAATCAGTAATTTGTGATAATGCACAAACAAGGAGATCCACGACTCATTTTCCATTTGTATGCCTGTCAGTCAGTATTACATGTTTTATTTAGCTGGTAAGGTTGCTGCTGACTCATTAATGTATGCAGCTCATATCATGTTAAACTAGATCCCTGCCAAGCTTTTCCCACCCTGATGCTATCTTCGTGGTCTTTTAGATTAACTGGAATTTTGGATTAAGTGAAAGCCTGAGGCATTTGACTAAGAAAATGAGATTAACATAGATTAAGTATGTTACTGAGGAGTGCTAAACTAAAACCTCAAGTGTGCAGATTACTCATTATTTTTTTAGCATATAGATTTGCTGACTATTTAAAAATAATTAACTTTACCTGCTACCATATCTGGCAAAACTTCATCACTCCCTGATCCCTTTTGCTGTTGGATATCTCATTTGTACATGCTGCTTCCTCAAAGGTTCTCTCCCTCTTCCATAAATTATATGTTTGTTCCACTAATTATGTGTTCTCTTTTCCATCCCATAGAATCACAAAACTGTTTCAAAGCATTCGTGTTGGACTAAACCTTGCATTCAAAGCAAACACAGACTAAACATCTTTCTTGGTTCTTTTCCAAATACTTACAATACTCAGTCTAGGAGTGAAACCCCCATCCAGAAGTCCATATTGCTTAATTTATACAGTCTCTTCAGCAATCTGTGGTGGGCATAGCTCCATCTCTCACCTTTAATTATAACTCTGATACAAATATTTAATTATTTGGTGTTCCAGACTAAAAAAAAAAAATTTAAATTTGTTGCACAATGATCATAGACGTTACACAGTGATCATAGCTTGCTCTCTGATTGTGGAAAGAAAAAGGAGAACAATTATTTAACAAAGATTGCTGGCAGATGCAAATATATTTTCAGTCTTCACATACATTTTTCAGGTTTAGGTTAGTAAATATAATGACTGCTGTAGAATTTTGAGGAAGAAGTTGCAATTCTGTTCCAGCTCTGTCATCCATTTCTTCCCTTTAGACCAGAGAAACCAATAACCAACTGATTTTTTTTTTTTTTTGGAAGGAGGGTTATCCATATGTATATTTGCTACACTGAAGATAAGAAGGTGTCCAATGTGCCAGCAAATTACATAGACAAGAAAGATTAATGTAAAGAAAGATTGATATGAAATCAGTGTATCGAGACAAATAAAGTAGAATATACTGCTTGCTATCAAAATCTTATTTCACTCTGAAATTGCAGTTGACATTTACCATAAATTATCTCAAGAGATCACTGCAGGCAGAATGAGTTTGGGATTCATTCCCTTACACCCTACATTACAGCAGCATACTGGCTAGGTATCTGATTATTTCAAATATGGATTTTAGACCAAATGGCAAAATTCAGTATTTAGATTACCAGATTACATTACTGAATTATGGTGGATATCCACATTAAGAATATTGACACCAATCTGCTTTATGTGTGATTTTCCCATCAAAATATAATACTAGAATAGCTGTACTTTGTTGTTTTTTTGGTTATTTGTTTTGGTTTGGTTTTTTTCCTCAAAACACTGCTAATTGCTAGGAAATATGTTACAGATGAAATGAGGGGAAGGCATTAGCTGTGATAATTTAATAATGCAGCATTTCCTAAGGTGCCTTATCCAAAGGCTTTCATATTCATATTACCTCTATATACACCTAACTCCAGCTGTTTGCAGAGCCATGATGGTTAGGAGTGGTAAACTCCAGAAAGGGACCTGGGGCTCTTTCATCTGCAAAGGCCCTGTATTATCCTTTTGGCACTGTAATTACCTTAAAGCCCCAAGTTCTTACTTCAGCAATCCTCTTATGTCAGTGTGCTTTCCCTGTGCATACCTCAGGATCTGGGTATTTATGATCACAATCCTTTCTATGACTGGCAAACTATTAGATGCTGTGGCATCCAGTGTCGTCGTGACCCCACACCCATGGGCATAAACACAGGTCTTTATCTGGGCTGACATCTATTACTGAAAAGAACAGGGGAGAAAAAGCATACTTGAAAATAATAATATTCATATTGTTCCTCAGCCTTGCCAAAAAGCAGTGTGATAGAAGTCTGAATTCCAGAATCCTATAAGCATTTTCCAAGGCTAATCATACAGAAGAGTGCAATTTTGCTTTCATCATTTTCATTTCCAAGTATGTTTTACTTTGTGGTTGTTGATGATATGTATCAATGCTCTACAAAAATATTTTTTGTGGGCATGTTGTATTTCCGAGGAAATTAAAAAGGTGAAGACTAGGGCAAGCACCATATAAAAAGCTCAGACCCCGCTTATGATGTCTTGTAAGCACATGCTTATTTTTCAGATCTGCCTGTGTTGAAATGTGTTTGAAGCTGTTTTTCTTTGAGTTAAACCATGTGATCATCTCCAGACTAAAACTTTCCCATCAACGTCTGTAGCACGGGTCAGGCCGAGTAGGCTGAGGAGCCAAAAGGAGAGCCAAATGAAAGACCACACAGAGAGAGCAAAGGAGAGGGCAAAAAGAGAGAGCAGAACCCTCTGACATTTATTTATATGTTTTTACAAATCACCGTGGATTGGAGGTAGAAATCATTACCTCTCAATTCCATTGGTCAAAGCATCCATCTATCATATTTCTCCGCCCAGGATAGTGGAATGATAAACAACAGAGACAGTTAACAAAACATAGATAGTTGTCAAGAAACCATGGCCATGTTTACAGCAGAATGTGTGAGAAAGTATCACAGCAAAGAGAAACACTAAGAAACTGCAAAACTCAGGACAACAAACGCCTAAAACATGCATCTTTTACTGGCTACAGTAGTGAGATAGTGCTAGAGTAATATAGTGACTGCACATATTTCTTCACCTCAGATATATTTATACTACTACTGATGGCTAAAATAATTTTAACCAAACTTTGCAAACAAAATGCAGAACTTTATCTAAATACCTTTTGTACTCTTCTGGCTTCTCATAAAAAATAAAAAAATTAGACATTTGTAAAGAAAAATACAGTGAAGCAGGAATTATTAGTTTCTACTTTTTTCCCCAGGGAAGAATATTTTTTCAGCTTTATCTTATTATAAATTTAAATTTTGTAAATTCTTACTGAAACATCACCAATCCAAAAGCTGTCTTTTCTTCCCTAGCTGTAGTAATAATTAAAAGAAGCTTAATTCAGAGTTCCCCCAGTAACATTTTGGTTACTTTTGGTAAAACTATGCACTTGTATTCATAAGAAGCGGTAAGAAATCCACTTCTGCCTCTAGATTTTAGCCTTAACACTCATAACTAGATATTGACATATGAGTTTTAGTTAAGCCTGAAAGTTTACATATTTTTTATAGAAATGTTTATGCTAGTTTTTTCCTTAAGGAGTTTTCTATTCAAAACATTAAAACCACAAATGTTAGAATAGGAACAATAATTGATGATATAAATCAGAAATTCTGCAGAATCAGATCCTAAGTTTTTGAACAGTAAAGATTGTGGCGGTGGTGCGCGTTGATAATAAAGGCCTCACGGCTCCGGAATGCACCACCGACGAGAAGGAGTTCTGGTGGAGAGCTCCTAAGACCAAAGAAACTCCCCCCGAGATGGAGACAACAGTGGTTTAGCCCATATTTTACAAGCTCTACCCCCCCAGTTTTGTTATTGGTTCCTTAGTTGTCAATCAAATTCTGTTCACTCCCCCTGTTCTGGCAAGTTCTCTGTTACTAAGTTGGTGATTTGTTCTCCCCTTTTGACTCCTCCCTCTCTCCGCCCCTTTTCCCCTGTGATTGGACCTGCAACCCTGGACCCTCCCTAACTCCTCCCTTGGACCCTCGTCTGATTGTCCAGGGGAGGAGTTAGGGGGGGTATACCTTAAAAACCCTTGTCAGAGCATGGTCTGGGCTCTTTGTGCCGGGGTTCTTTCTGTGGATGATAAAGGTACAGAACGCTCACACGGAGAGTCCCTCTCTTTTCTTCGGTTTTCCCTGGAGCTTTCCATTCACTCCCTTTTCGTCAAACTCAGCTTCCCACCGGTGGGGCCGTACTCGAGCCCTCCTGGTGTCACCACCCCCGTACCAAGGGTGGTCCCGGACACTGGGGTTGCGCTGGCTTTGGGTTGCTTGCTATCTGGGAAGGCACTGAAAGAAAGCCAGGAGCGACAAAGATTATAAGAACTATTTGAGAAATACTTTCTTACATTTTAATTAATAAATTGAAATACAATTAATTACCAAATGACAGCTGTAATAACTATGATTCAAAATTATTGACTTTTTTCTGGTCAGTACTCAGATTCCTATTTCTTGGAACAAAACCAAATCTGTAAGTTCTATAAATGTATTAAAAAAGGAGGCTGGGGGAAGGCAAGAGAATAAGCAGGAATTTTTCAGAATGCTGTGAAGGAAAGTATTTCTCAAACTTTCCAAGGGTTCTGGACAATTTAAAATAGCTCATAAGCTTACACTGTGGTCAGGTTTAGACTTCAGGTTATGGTAAATAATGTAGAAGGGCACTGCACTCTGTCAGTTCTCAGATGTCTAAAGCATCCTCAGAAAACATATTTTACGACAGCACAGATTTTCACCCGAGTGTACATGTTCATATGCTGACACAAATTCAACAGTCCATGCTCAAACTTTAAAATCCACAGGCCCCTTATATCTCAGAACCTCTTATTTACGGACTGGTTTTTTGGAGTTGATTATAAGAAATGGGTAATTCTATAGAATGAGACGCCGAGGTGAGTGTTGCACGGATGGGCCGACCAGGCCGAGGAGCCAAAAGGAGAGCCAAAATGAGAGACCACAGAGAGCGAGCAAAAGAGAGGGCAAAAAGAGGGCAGAACCCTCTGACCTTTATTTTTATGTTTTTACAAATCACCGTGGATTGCAGGTAGAAATCACTGCCTCTCAATTCCACTGGTCAAAGGAAAAATCTATCACAAGTCTCCGCCTAGGAGAATGGAATGACAAACAACAAGGACAGTTAACAAAACATAGATAGTTAGCAAGAAACCATGGCCATGTTTACAGCAGAATGTGTGAGAAAGTATCACAGCAAAGAGAAACACTGACAAACTGCAAAACTCAGGACAACAGGTGAGTATTAGCATTTCTGTGTTCTCACTAAGCTCCTAATTTTCAAACTTGGGTCACAAGATTTTTTTCTTTGTGTGTTGTGTTTTAAAGCTTCCACCCTTGCCCTCATCAGAGAGGGAGATCTTAATCTCAGGATGTATCTAAACCACAATTCTTATAAAATTTGTTTCTTTGATTTTGAAGCCTTCTCACTATGTATTTGAATCTTTTCTCTATATGAAGAATCTCTTCTGCATTTTCCCAGTGTGAATTTCTGTGTGTGTTTGTGGGTAGTGTTTGCAAGTCCTTTAAATGTGGCTGAGTGGCTGTGGCACTGCAATCCCTTGGGCAAAAGACTGAGCTTATGATGTTTCTGCAGATGGATACGTGTTTCTAATGCTTGCTGTTCCCTGCTTTAAAGAAGACAGTATATACTTACAAGTAGCTTGAATTCCTGCAGATATTGGGATATACACTGATTATTCTTAGGTTGTAACTGAAGGTCTTGTCAGACAGAATTCTGACATTCGGTTCTTGGTATGGCTTCTTCTGTACAGAAAATCAGTCAAAACTGTTCAGTTGTCTCTGCCTCCCAAAAGAAGGCAAAAGGTTTGACCTGCCTTCGTGTGTTCCGTGCAGGGCTGTTCTCAGCTGTGCTTGTTACAGCCTCGCTATGCCTCGGTGGAGCTCCAGTTGCATTTGCACTCCAGGGAGGAGGCATTTCTGAGGAGACAGTGCAAGGTCACATCCTCAGAACACAGCACTGCAGCTGCCCCTTGCTGCAGGGATTTTCACCTGGCAAGGAATGGTAGTCCAGTGCTGCTTTAGGAATATGCTGAAATGCAGAGTGGCATGCTTTCACCAGAAATGTAGTTCAAGGGACATGAAAGCATTTGTTTAGCACAAGGCATGAAAGGATCCTTTGATCCAAGCCAGCAAACCTATACACTATGAAAATATTTATGGAAGATACACGACCTAGGGGTGATTTACCACGAAAAACATTGTGTGTGAGGGAAAGACTTATTATGATCATCTTGTAAATAACCATATCTAAAGGTTCTTGAATTGTATTTTGAAAATTCTGTATATTTTGGGCATGTATATGGCAGTCAGCACTATTATTCTTCAATGTCCTTCCAGTTTCATTGAGAATTCTCTGATGCTTTTGATTTTGTTTGATTTACTCCTATTCAAATTCCTATTTGTGTCCCAGGACTATCCTTTCACATTAATTTAAATTCTTTTGGGTTTTAGAGCTTGACTCTCTATTTACTCAAATTTAAATGTATTTCTTAAACTGTTACTTTATATTAAAATGAGATGTATAACTTCTGGGTATGCAGCCATCTTTTTAGAACATCAAACCTTTCTAGGGATTAAAATGAGATATTAAGTTAAAACAGAATTGTAGAATTGTGAAGTTTAAAAAAGACTTCTAAGATCACTGATGTGTCCAATTATTAACCCAGCGCCACCGCATTCACTGCTAAACCATATTCCCAAGTCCACATCCACATGCCTTTTGAACACTTACAGGGGTGATGATTCCACTACTTCCCAGGGCAGGCTATTCCAATGCCTGACCACTGTTTCAGTGAAAAAATGCTTCCTAATATCCAATGTAAACTTTCCTTCACACACCTTGAGCCCATTTCTGCTTGTCCTGTCACTGGTTACATGGGAGAAGAGACAACTCCATTCAGCTACAGCCTCCTTTCAGGCAGCTGTACAGAGCGAAAAGGTCTTCCCTGAGCCTCCTTTTCTTCAGGCTGAACTACCCCAGCTCCCTGGGCTGCTCCTTATAAGACAGGCTCCAGACAGTTCACCAGCATTCTTGCCCTTCTTTTGACATGCTACATAAAACTTTTGCAAGAATATATGGGGTTAAAATATAAAAAATACTGTCAAGAAAGAAGTTAAAGGTGACACACAGTTTTCACCTGTTGCTTTAGTGAGTGAAATATTTCCATCGAATAATTTTTTTTTACAGTCTATGCATATGCAAGCAGCAATGCCACACCTTGGCTTAGGTTATTTTTTAGTACACTTATCATTAGACCTTAAATTGGGGCAAAAGGAAGAGTTGCATCAAGTCAAATGTTACTGACCTTCAGCTAAGACCAAACTGAGGATGCAGAAGAGATGGAAACCATTATAATGTTCCAAACTACTGCAATTCTGTATGTCATTGCATTGGAAGTTCCATTTTCTGTGGCATTTTTGAAAGTAGAAAATTTCCTCAAGGTGTCTGTGGTCTTCTTTGTCCTTATTTTCAGCTATCCTAGTGTTTGTAGAGATGCTCCTGAAGCCAATTTTATTCTTGTCTATAAATCTTTATCTTGTGTTAAACTGAACTGCATTGAGTCCTATTACTTTTGGACTTTGATTGCAACCCTCCAGTCTTTTCAATTTTTTTTTTTGGTAAGTTCATATTTAATGATAACTCACAAGTGAAGAGTTCTATTCATAGAAGTAATGAGCATCCTGCCCTAGAGGAAAAATTTCTTGAGTAAAAAAGTAATCCAGGAACAAAGTCAGTTTGATCCTCTCTGTTCAACATAATGAGTGTGACATGGAAAAATGTTCACTGGAACAAGTGGACTAAGAAAAGCAAATTTATGTCAAGCTTCAGATTGTAATGATTTTTTTTTTTTTGCTTGTAATTTGAAACAGAGATCCAGAGGTGAAAAGTCTGTTAAGTTACATAATATATTCATCTCTTTTACTTGAAGTTTTCCCTTTAAACTCTTGTTTTGAGACAGAAATCTCAATACATTTTCATTTCTAACACAGACCAAACTATTTATTTAAATATTCATTTTCATCAGTGAGTGTCACAGGGCTCTATCCCTGCCACAATATAAAAATGGATTTTCTTGTTATGCTCTAAATTATCCTGTATTTTTCTTATTTACGCTAATCTTCTTATGAAATAAGATTTTAGGTTGCCACTTCAGTTGCTTCCTTGCCTGATGCCTTTACAAAGATTTTTTTTTTCTTCATTGTTACCATGTCTATTTCACCTCCTCTTCAAGCATTATGGAAAATAACCCCTCTAAAATCTCTGAAGTATTTAATTCATTGTATAGTTAATATATAAATAAGGACTAGTCTCTGGTCTTTTTACTGAAGCAATTCAATTTATGAAGTTATTCAATTTATTCTTTAGTTTAGGTTTGTTTTGTCAAAGAAAAATTATGGGAAGTGACTTTGCACTAGAGAGTGAGATTATGATTGATGTAAAATGTATTCCTATTTCCTTTTAGAATGCTCATTAAACAAATCAGAAACCCAGTGATGGTTTATTCAGTTTCAGACTCACTGTGCCATGCAGACTGCCCACAGGGGTACAGGTGCTTACAGACAGCGTTGCACAAATGTGGGTACAACATTTTGATGACTGCTCGGGCTCTGAAGAAATAGAGATTCTCAGCTGCCATGTGGATCTCTGGTTAACAAGTCTATGCAAGCCAGTTCAGGCCTTTGCACATCGTGTTTCAGTGACTGTGCCTCCTGGAAGAACAATACAGAGACAACTGAGTCACTCTCCATGTAGCCCTCTCTGGTGGGACATGGCTGGATATGAGCCCCAGCCAGCAAGCCCAGAAGACCCAGGCTGACTCTCCTCGGTCATGCAAGTGATCTGTTGCAGTTCCAGTAGCAAAGAAGTTCCCTCAACAGAAGATATTCCAGGCACTGAGAATATATCCTGCCATGCTCTATTAAATTGTCCACTGTGTTGACTGCAAACCTAACAGCAATTTTGACAGTCTGAAATACACCACTTTTTATCCAAGAGTAACCTTATATGAAAGTGGTGCACACTGTGTTTAGTGCAGGTGTGTGGTTATGAGCAATTCTTGAGTGAGGTGGATTTTTTTATGACTTAATACATCATGTGCTGCAACATTAAAATTTGTCAAGAATTCTCAGTAGCGTACAGGCAGACATTCTGAGCTAATATTTTACAGCTGGCACAAAAGAAGCATGTGTTCTCTGATCTTCCAGGAGATTTCACTTTCATCTCTCCCTTGTCTAAAACTATTATTTTAGATTGAGAATGTGGCTACACAGAAAAACAACTTTTTAGAAAAAATCTTTCTCTTTTAATTTATTTGAGGACATGAAGGACAAAATTCATACTATTTATTTGTTTATAAATATCCAGGATATATTGGGAAAATAATAGCCAAGTATCAAAATCTAACAATTACACCATTCTAAGGATGTCTTAGTCTAGATAATTTCTGGTGACAGAAGGAGTGACAACATCTGTACTCTGACTAAAATAAAACTGAACAATTAGAAAGTGAATTCTGATGTGGTAAATGAGGCTTCAGCTATTGCAGGCACACATTCCCTTATTTTCTTTATCAGCAGATGCTGATGTTACAAAACCATAACTAGCAATTGAGCACAGATAGTTATCTGTGTTCATCACAAACCTCAGAAGGGAATAGGCACTTAAATAGACAGACGTCAGTCACCCCTCTCAGTAAGTCTCCTGTTCTGACTTTCAAACAATATGTCTCTTGGCAGTTTTCCAATCACAAGCAATCTGCACATGCACAGAGGTAACCCCAGCTGCGCCCAGCACAGACCGGGCAGTAAAGGAAAGCTGACCTCACCTGGCTGAAGCACAGATTTATGTTCTCCCATGGGTGCATCTGCCTTGGGCTTGAGTTATAGCGACCCCCTAGCATTCTGGGCACAGCTTGCTCCCTCCTGTCTAAAAATCAGACCACAGACAGACAACTATAGTTGATATCTGATCATTGTAATAGGTATCTATTTTCTTTTTTTTCACTTTGTCCTTACCAATTTCCCAGGTACATATTGCAGAGCAGGCTGGCCAGAATAAAGAAATATTTCTAATAAAGTTTAAAATTCCTCACCTTGAGATAAATTAAAATACTTTGTTGTTCTGTGGTTGAATTTGCTGAATATGAAGCAAGGAACACCATGACAGTGTGGTGGGTGGGTAAGGTTATCTTTCTGGTATCCCAGGAAAAACAATGAGATGAAGAGTAAATGTTGCTCAAATTAAACATGGATTAATTCCATATACATTTAATTATACCACTGAACAGGTTCCCTCTGATCCTCTCCTTTAATGAAATAAAAGTAGTTGGAGCTAAAGAAGAAAGTTCAAAGAAGTTGTAACATTCCCAGAAAACTTCTGTGACCCTATGACTTCTCTTTGTAGAGCCATACGCTGTAACTTTAGTGGTCATGAATAGCTGGAATCAGAGCATGGCCAGACCCTTGTTGTGTTGTACAGAGCAACTCCTCTGTCATACGGATCTCTCCTAGTCCATCCTGCTCCAGAGAAGGATGTTTGTAACTGTTGAATGCAATTTCTATATTGGTGGTGCTTAATAACAGAGAATGTGTTCTGATGAGCTTCATGAAGTCTGAGTGCTTATAAAGTTGATTAAAAAATACATAAATATATTATACATATATATTTATATAATTGACATAACATATGAGATATTATGTATTATGTAATGTGTATTATTAAAATTACAGGTGAAAATTCCAGTTTATCCTAAATGGAACAGAATGTGTTGTTTTATGGTACATAAGTTGATGGCTCTTAAAATTGGTACAGTCAGCAACTGCACAATTGTGTGAACACAAAAAGTGTCTACACCTTTTTTGAAATAATGTTTGAGTAGCTCTGAACAGAAGCAATTTGAACTCAGTACATTTGCTTAATGGTATTTTTTACAGCTTGTTTGGTTTTTTTTACTGCCAGTCATTTTCCTTACATGTTATCTCTTTAAAATTCTTGGTTACAATGACTTAAGAAAAATGCCTGTATGTGAACAGATTGGTGAGTGTAAAGCACATATTATGCAAAAAGATAGTGGGTGTGTTGTTGGTGTGGCTGTCTCTCTCTCTCTGCTCGCTTAAGATCATTAGTCATGCAGAAAAACTGGTACAGTTCTGTATGATTGCTATGCATGCAGTCAAACTAATACCAGAAACTAGAATAGGCTGATATGCTGTGGAAGATACTAGAATTGAGAACCAAAGGGGAATTTTCTCCAAAATAATGGTTTCTAGTGTCCATGATAGCGTTGGCAGAATTATCTAAGTATGAAGGGAGACCATATGCTAACACTGCTTGATTGACATTTAAACCAGGAAGAGTTGCTTGTTTCTGCATCAAGATGCTTGTAAACTAGTCATGAAGAAAGCAGTGCTGGGTGGTGACATGTATTAATGAAAGGCCTTTGTAGTATCTTTTATGATTAGCATATTAAATGTGCTATTGCCCTAATGCTCGTTTCTCCTTATTTAAATAGGTCACTGTGGAAACTAGAACAGAGAACTATGCAAATCAAAAGGAGCTTTGTGATCCACATCTAAGTGTCCAATTACTGGCCTCAAGCTGCTTGCATCTTACCTACTCAGAGATTCTGTTATGCCTTATTCTGTTTGGTTTTAGACCACATAAGGGAAAAAAAATGCCCTAGTTAGATTATCCACGTTAGCCAGAGGATATTACGTTATATGTAATAACATTGTAGTATCTGTAGAGGACTGGAAGTTAAAGCCTGGTGCTGAAGGTATCCACCAGCTAAATTCAACATCTTCCTCAGACTGAGGTATTTCAAATACTTCTCCCTTTTTTAAGAAGTTTAACCATCAGGCTGTATGTTTTTTCTGCTAGGGATATTCTCCTAGGATGTCTCTGATCATTCTATGTAGCGTTGTTGTCTTTCTGCCACAAACATTCATAAGACAAATACTTGCTGACTCTGTATCTCCCACTACCTCAGCACACCATGCCTTGAAACAGTGTGCAGAGGTGCCTTGAAATAAAGAAGGAAAGGTCAGTGTCATTTTTCAAAGAGTAATAAAGGACTATGTTTTTAAAGACAAACTTTCAGCCTGAGGTATCTGAGAACAGAGATATCTCAAATACCTCTACCACTCTGGTACACAGTGCTGGATTTAAGGCACTTTTAGTGATTTAGTGATCTCAGTTGAAATGTACCAACCTGTATTACTGTGCTTTGTGTTCTTATTTCTTCAAAAATTATTGTAAAACACTTCCTTTCCCACTTACTGTATGAAAATTTGAAAATTCACATTTTTCTTCAGCTTTTGAGTGCTTAGAGTATAAGTAGCAAAGAGCTCAGCTGGTATTCTAAGCAAATTCTTTAAACGGAGTCTAAGTATCTAAGAGTACCTACAGGAGTTTTCAGATCCATCGAGTGAAATTTTGTTCTTAATACAGTGGGGATAATGTACAAGTTATCACATGTCAACTGAGCAGCAGTATCTGACTGTGGGTATCCTTTCAGCCTATGGCTAACAAAGGATAACAATTTGGCTGAACTTTCCCTTTTTCTATGTCTTAAGAACATGTATGCAGACAAGTAGAACTTTGGCTTTGTCAGCCAAAACTTGATTACAAATCTGAGTCCATGGAAGCTTGTGAACTGCAGCTCTGACCAACATAAACTTAAGAGAAAGGCAGCCACAATAGTTCCAAAAGATAAGAAATATGAAGTCTTATTTTATGGGGAAAAAATTAAAAATTGAGTTCTGTGTGAAAGAAATTAAATGATCAAAAACCCCCTAAACTTTAATTTACAATCTAATACCTGCCACTGATTGTTTATGTCTTAGATTGGGTTGTTATTTTTTATTAGATACCCTCCTCATATATAGGATTTGTCTTGTTAGCAGGTACTTTTCCATTTTGTTGCCTCCAGACCTTATCATATTGAACTTCTCAACAGCATTTGGAGCTCATTTTATCCTACCATGTAGTTGCTACTGATCTTGTTTTGATTTTTCATTCAGAATTTCTTTAAGGGGAATTATCACTAACAATACTTGGTGGGAATACCTGAAACACTTGCTTCAGGTAAAGAAAGCAAGCTTAAGTGACTTCATTGGTCAAAATAAAAAATACCTAGCACACTATAGGGTCCCTGTTCTGGATGTAGCTAGAGAAGGTTTTCATTATTTGCAGATAAACAAAAACAGATGTCTGCAATAGGCTGTGGCCAATTTAAAAACTTCTCAAAAGGAAAAAAATATTAAGAGTTGACAAAATGATGCAAAACATTTTTACTGGTGTTGACTTTATTGATCACCATAAATATCAATGCTGCTGTGCAGCTTTAAAGAATACTGCTGACCTCAGCTCCTCAGACATGTAATGAAAGGTTTCAGTAGTGTTTAAAGAATATTAAATTAACTATCTAAATTACAAGGTGAGCTGAAATATGCTAGAGAAGACTAACATTGCTTCATTGTCTCAGGGAATGCAACGTGCTCTGCTCTGGAAAGATTTACTCGTGTATAGCAAGAAGAATCAAGCAAAGAATGTTTAGTTTCACTGGATAAAATGGCTGACACAGTTTCTCAGTGTAGTGCACCTCTTCTAAAATTAAAAAATCAAAGTGTTGCTTTGATAATCTAACAAGAACCTCAATACACATTTTAGTGTTTGTTATAACACTAGGAAAGGATAACAAAAAAGGCTCAACATAGAGACAAAATCTTGAGGGTTTTTTTTTTTAAATAAATGGGAAAGATAAGTATAGAGTCATCGAATCAAAGACTTTTAAGATCATTGAGTCTATCTGTTGAAGTGTCACAAGTTGCTAGGATCTTCAGCCTGGGAGACACAGGCTTGATTTCCTGCTTTCTTGAAAGCTCTCAGTAAAATCGTTTTCCCCATTCTTCTTCCTCTTATGTAAAACAGTTGCAAAGTCAAGTACAGTAATGAAGACAAGCAGATTGTGTCTGGGAAAAAAAAAAATCATTACTTAAAACATAAAAATGTAAAAATACAGAATACGTGCTGTTAACTGTACTCTGACATATACAGCTACTACTTTTATAAATTTTTTGAGAAATGAAAGCACCTCTCCTAGATAGAAGTCACCTTGATCATAGCTTTCCTGATTTGATTACGATGAAGGGAAAAAAGAGTACAGTAAAAAAGCAATGGTTACCATAACAGAGTGCACAAGAAAGAACTGAAAGAACAAAAGACAGAATTTTGGGCAATTGCAAGGACTGACTCATTTTCCAAAAATACATGCATGCTATGTGATAAAACCCAATAGGTACATCACCAACTAGAATGAGCGTCAACAAAACACTGCTTCATATGTAGAATTTTTTAGGTAACTGAAATCAGATGTTCATGTGTTTTGACCATCGCAAGTTAAATCTAGTAATTAATTACTAGACTGATGGCCTGCCATTCTTTAGAAGTAACTAAAAGAAAATAACAGTGCAGCACAAAAACAGCGAGTACAGCACTGAGATTTTTGTTTTGTTTTGCACCCATCTCCCATTCTCCATTTATATCTCATTGTCTGCAATCTTACCAGGACAACTGCACTTAATTTCTCCATTACTGGATTTATACTTTGAACTTATAGTGCTGCAGATGACAGTACTATTGATCAAAGGGCTGCTCAAGCCTGAAATGATATCTAGGGGTGAAAAAAATAAGATTTGCTCTAAGTGTAGACATGAAAGCACAGAGAACAGCAATGAACATTCATATCAAGCAGTATCATCCAAGCTTAAGAACATGTTTGTTGCTGAACACTGGGGACCAATCAGTGAATCACTTGGAGAAAATTAAGAAACCAAGGAAAGAAATTTCATAACTTAAATACTTGAGATATTATGAGTTGAAGTTACCAACATACTGACAAGAATTCAAAAACCTGAAAACTCTGGTTTATGTATATCAGAACCAGGTTCCTGTCATGGTGTTGTCTTAATAAAGCTTTGAATCTCATTTCCAGTAATTAAGATGAAAAAAGGTTTTTTGTGTTTATATAGCGGTGGTGCTTAATTGGATAATTAAAGCTTATGTGGTATATTCTTTTTGGTTCTTATTTTAATGTTTTTAGCTTCTGAGATGTGAACTAAGCTCTAAAAATTAAAAGCCACTTTTGATGGATGTATTAAGAAATATTCTTATATCATGTTTGACCAACTTGATGACTTCCTATAAGGAAATTACTGTCTTGATAGAAGAAGGGAGAGCAAAGGATATTATCTACCCTGACTTCAGGAAGGTCTTCAACACTTGTCTTTCATGAGATCCTCATAGAGGGGTTGATGAAGTATGGGCTGGATGCACAGACAGTGAGGTGAACTGAAAACCGGCTGGATGACCACATCCAGAGGGTGGTGATGAATAGTGTTGTGGTGGTGGCCCAGCCTACGGCAGCAATACCATCTGCCCTGCCTGGCCAACAGACCCAGCCTGCCTTCTCAATGTGGATTAATGAAGATATTAAATGGATTGAATTTCCCTCTCAGGAAAGTGATCCTGAGGGGGAGGAGGAAGGCGAGGCTGGGGAATTTCCCACATTTCCCACCACTTAAATTGTCAATCCATGTTTCAGTTCCACCCCTTTTCCCTCAGAGTGATTTTAATATGTATAAGATTGTTTTAATATTCATTATGCTCCAGAAAGTTCTGTTCTGCTGTTCTTATTGGAAGTTTTCAATTTGTTCCTCCCCTACTTGAATGTTATTGGGTATCTGTCACTTCGTGTCATTATCCCATTCACTGAACCCTGGATCCTCCCCTTGTACTGCCCCTTTTCTTTCTGTGTTTAATCCCCTGTAACCATTAGCCTGGACTTTTCACTAGCCCTGCATCCTGACCCTTGTTTGCCTTAGTGGCACCAGTAAAACCTTGGGTGCTGCCACCTGGAGTCCTTCCAACTCCTTTGCCTCCATGCTGTTGCTACATTGTCATTGGCTGCTGACAGCAGAGCTGACAGCTCCAGGAAAGGGACAGGCAAGGACCTGCACTGCCTGCAGGCTGTCCGATCAAGCCTAGCGCTCATGTCACCCGCTGGCTAATGGGCAAGCCAAGTGGCCCAGCGACATAGTATAAAGTCTAGTTAGAGGCCAGTAGCTAGCGGTGTACACCAAGGAACAATACAGGGTCCGGTCCTGGTCAGTTCTTCTTTAATGATCTGAATGGTGGGACTGAGAGTAGTGTTAGCAAGCATACAAATGTCACAAAACTGAGCAGAGTAGCTGATGCACCAGAAGACTCTGCTACCGTTGAAAGGGACCTTGACAAGCTGAGATATGGGCTGAAAGGAGCCCCATGATGTTCAACAAGGCGCAAAGCCCCTTCACTTGGGGAGGAAAAAGGCTGTGCACCAGCAGATGCTTGCAGCACCCCACTGGGAAACAAGACCTGGGAGTAGGAAAGGACCTGGGCATTGTAGCAGAGCCAGGAATGTACCCTTGCAGCAAAAAGGGCTAGTGGTGTTCCAGGCTGAATTAGGCAAAGCATTGTAAACAAGTCTGAGGAGGTGATCCTTTATTCAGTACTGATGAGGCTATACCTGTAATACTGTGTAGTATTCTGGGCTCTCCAGTATAAGACACATGGATATACTAGAAAGAGTCCTGTGAAAAGCCACTACAAATATTAGGGAAGTGGAGCATCTTTCCTATGTGGAAAGGTTGAGAGGTCTGGGACTGTTCAGTCTGGAGAACAGAAGGCTTTTAGAGATTCCATATGTACGAATTCCTGAGGGCGGGGTGTAAAGGAAACTGAGCCAGGCTCTTTTTGGTGGTGCCCACTTACAGGACCAGAGGCAATGGGCACAAAGTGAAACATAGGATGTTCTGTCTGACCGTCACAAAACACATTTTTATTGTGAGGTTGATGGGCCACTGGCACAGGCTGTCCAGGGTGGTTGTGGAATCTCCCTCCATGGAGACATTCAAATGCCTGAGCAGTTGGCTCTAAGTGGCACTGCTTGAGCAAGGAAATTGGACCAGGTGGCCTCCAGAGGGTGCTTCCAATCTCAACCATTCCATGATTGATTCTCATCTGATAGATCTGGTTTTGATCTTGTCTCCAAAAGTACCCTCTTTTTGATTAGATTTTTATTAGGTTTATTTTGAGATCTTTAACTACCACTCTCGGGAATGCTACTAGAATATCCATGTTTCTTTTCCAGCTTCTGTTCTCTATTAGGTTTTCAAACCAACACTGCCTGTTTGTGAACTACTCGGGTTGATGTCTAATCAATATTTTTACTACTTATTACAAGTAACATGATTAGAAAAAATTAGTGACTTAAAGCCAGTGTGGAAAGTTGAGTAGCACAGGGTATGATTGCCTGTCTTGTCTCACAGTTCTTTGTGCCACAGAAGCGGTCAGCCTCTGATTTATTTTTCTTACAAGAAAAGAGACACAAATGGAAATAATAAATTACTCTAATAATCAGAGTGTAATAAAACTGTGAGATGGAAGTACTATTACCTGCTGGTAGATATAACACTGTGCACTGAGTCAGAGTACCCAGTGTCTTTCTTTCATGAAGAGTCAATTTAAAAATACACGATAGAAAAACAGATAGGATAGATAGATAGATAGATAGATAGATAGATAGATAGATAGATAGATAGATAGATAGATAAATAGATTAGATAGATAGATCTTAAAATATCCTTATTTTTCAACAGAAGTGCGCGGTTTTCCCCTTTTTTTATTTTCTGTTCTTATGTAAAAAAAATCTCATGATTCTCTTAAAGTCAATTACCCATATTGTCAGGTCACATCTCACTTGTGCTCCATTCCTGGAGTGTGTTTGAAATCTTCTCTCTTTCAAGAACTGGTATGAGCCTGCTCATGTTAGCACAATGCAAATGTGTTGAAGGACAATACAGATAAATCTGGTAAGTTGAAAACATACAAAGGGAAATGGTTGATAGTGTCATATATTTATTACATTTATAAGTTTCAACTTAGCATAGGTTAAGACTAAGTCTTTTATCAAGAATATCCTGATAGATTTTATCAAATATGTCATGGTTTAGAAATGGTATTCTCCAATTTAGTAGTCATGCTAAAGTCATGCCACCGCTTGCTCCCTCTCCACCTTCAATTAAAAGCACAAAAGGCAAAGATCACAGGATGCGATAAGAACCATTTACTGGAAATAGCAATGAGATAAGAAAACAAACAGTAACAGCTACAATATTAATAACAAGAGGTGTAAGACAAAGGAATTATATACACAGAAAGTCTGTGACAATGTGTCTGGCTCTTCCCCACTACATTTTCTCCCCACCAGAAGGAACGTCCTTCTCTGAAAGGAGAGCCCCTCATTCCCACCCTTGGCATTGACTTGAGGTGGTACAGAATAACCTCGAGGGCTACTGGACTGGTTTGGTACTAGCACACTATTTCTGTATATCTGGATGTTTTCTTTCAGAATATGAGACTGCTGGTTTTGATATCTTATTTGTTCTTTGTTCTACCTTGAGTCCTCTGAAGGACTTGCTCTCATAGCTATTACTTCCATGCTCTGCTCTCTGTGTCATGAACTGGTTTATTCATATCCCAGAATCAGGAAGGGAATTCTTCAGGGGTTTGATCAGATGCCCATTCCAAAAGAATATCTATGAATCCCAGGCAAGCATTCTTTCTCATCTGAGAAGGGGAAATGCAAATGTGCTTACATCATCATTGCTTAAATATTCTGCAGGAATTTGGGCAATTCTAGAATTGGTAATATTATCCTTTATATAAAGGAAGAGACAGCCACACATGGAACATGTTCATGTGCTTGTAATTGCATTCATTTTCATGAATGGTTGTATGTGAAACATAATCGTATTTATGAAAACATGCTTTCTGATTCACAAATTAAATATTGCAGTCATCTTTCAGACCACATATATATTCATTGGTAACTTTACTAGCTTGTTCCCTGTCAGGTTTCATTACAGATTATAAAGATGGTGTGTATACCTGAGGTGACACTCTGAACACAGTGGGTCCCAAACTCACACTTAAATTTAAAAGATACAAAATTAGTTCAATGCTGAAATTTATAAAGAGGCTAGAAGTTGTGACCACTTAAAGTAAGTGTTGTGTCACTGTGTTTGAAGTCCTCTATGGACAGGAACACTGACAGTGCTCAAGACATGTTCATTCCCCTGTCTCTTCACAGAGCAGCCATAATACTCATCAGTCACTTCTCCCAAAATGCTCAGGCTGGGCAGACACTGAAAACACTTTTATTGGTGCAATTCAGCTTCATCACCGACCCTTATTTTCTTTTACATGTTCAGAAGCCTGACAAAAAGGACATAAACAATTATTTTTTAATTTGCAGTATCTTCTGCAGAAACATTTGTTTGGGTGATTTTAGTCACAGTTTGCTATTAACTGTAGTATTTAGCACAATTAAATGAAAGACAACTAATGTGGGTAATTATCTATTCTTTTATGCTAGTAAAGTTGCCAGATTTGCTGGTGACAGCGAAGAGAGGGAGGGCCTAGAAAGGATAGCAAAATGTCAAATTGTACATCATTTTACAATTTCTGTTAACCTACTTGGCAACCATAAACATTTAACATAGAAATAAACAATATATTGACTTTGTTTAAGAAATTGAATGTCTGCTTTTTAAATTAGAAAACACATACACTAAACAAAAATACCAGACTGACCAATCTTGTCAGAAGTGTACTTTAATGAAAATTTGATTGTGAAGCTTCCTTAGTTGTATATATGAAAATCTCATTTATTTTAACTAATTAGCATTACTAATTAAACCAGCCTTAAAATAACAAAATCAAACATACAAACTCAAACTCATTGACACAATAGGTTGTCACTTTTAAACTTAAGCATCCAAGTTTTCTTTTGATTCTTTATTTCTTCCTTTGGACTGAAGGTTTTTTCATTTCCAACTTTCAAAAGACACTCAACTTTTGCCTGGCAGTAAGCATTTTATTTTAATATTTTAGTAGTGTTCAGTAATTCTCTTGATATCTAAGCTAGAGAATTATGAAAAGCAAAATAGATATAAAAAATCAGCTCCAGTTCCTTCCTGTGATAGTTTCCAAGACAACTAGACAAGATGGGAAAGTTGAATACAGTTTTAAATGCTTTAGGTGTGCCAAACTGCAAAAAGAAATTGAATTATTTGTTCACAGTGAAAGGAATGGAATACAACAGAAACAATACTTCATCTCCAAAATCTCCAGTATGTCCAAGAAAGTTAAAGCAATAAAATTATTCCACTCTGTTCAGCTCAAGTTATAAGAACAGCTTTCAATGAGGGCAGTAGTTTTGGAACAAGTTCCTTCTTCCAGCATAATTAAAAAATACCTAGTACTGTGCTTAAACTAAACTGAAAGAAGCCTTTCAACTTTATACACATGAATTTATCCATTTGATTTCAGACATTAAGTGAATATAAATGGAAGGTCTCCAGGCAAACAAACTGAAACTAAAACAGGCAAAATATGGGGTTTTTTCTTATGAAAATATAAAAACATGTTTAGATATAATTGAAATCTAAATATTGATGTAACAAAAATGTTTTTAAACTACAGTTTATTTCCTTTGTGTAATTTCAATTACTCAACTGCAGCATGGAAAGATTAGCCCATCTATACAAAAATGCTGTGCAATAAATGATGATTTACTTTGTGAACAGCTTTCAAAGCTTAATTTTCTTTTTTTCTATGTCATACTATAATGATAACAAAAACTGTTGTTTGCTTGTTTATATTTCTTACCTATATAAGCCTGTTGGTGGGTTGAAATTTGCTTTATACACAGAAATACTGAGAGATCAAGCATCATTTCTTTGCTTTCTGGATGAGTTTCAAATGTAGACTTTTCTTATTAAGAACATGGGTGGAACAGATGTATGACTGTAGGTTTTTTTCAGCTTTGATATAATCCTATGTTTCACGAAGGTTTTCTTCCAGAAAATGTTCCAAATAGTTTTAATCATGTATTACATTTGGCTTCCTGTAGAAAATCACCTTGGTTTTTTTTTTTTTTTTCTGTGGGGAAATTTAATTGACCTGAAAATGTCAGCTCAACAATGTGATAAAAAAGGAGATGCAAAAAATATCAGAAGTAATTGAAAGATTAACTGTAAAAGGGACAAAGACACAGTAGCTGTAGAGGGAGGGGAAGAAAGAAGGAAGGAAGGTGGGGGTGAATCCTTTCAAGTCTTCAGTCTTGTCCCACTCAGATTTATTTTTTTTTTCTATTTATGTGATGTGGCTTAATTTGTGTATTTTCTACAGAAAAACAATCATACAGGTGGGAACCATTTTGACTTGGTTACATCATGGAAACTGAGGCAAAAAGAGAACTTCATCTCAAAGCAATGGCTGGCTCTGGAGCTAACACAGATGCTGTGTTGGGAGACCATGTACTGTATAATTAAACCCTCACATTGTGCTTATGTCCAAAAATCAACAGCAGCAGGTCAAGCAAGTCCTAGAATTCACACTCATGTCCTAAAAGAACATCTGATTACCTCTTAATTTGCAGCTTTCAGAAAGCAGCAATAAAGTTCTAGAAAGTACAGAGCAACCAATGCAGTCTGAAGGACATATGTGAAAGCTTATGCAGTTACCTGAAGTAATCCCTGCTGGGTTTTGCTTTTCTTCCTGCTGCTCTCACTGGGTCTGTGAATGCTTTATCCACCTTGGAATGAGGCTTATGTCTTCTGAGAAAAATGTCATTATTCTTTACCTGATCTGTTTGAGGGCATTTCAGAGAATCTCACTGTGAAAGCATTCACAGACATTTTTCTCCTGGAATGAGCCCATAAAAAAACCTCAGAAATTCTGGTAAGTCTGAAATACGTAATTTACTCTTATCTTGATGTTCTCACCCTTCAATGCCAAAGTCTCAACAGGTAAATAGGTTGCCAATATGCCAAATATATTTTATGGAGGTATAGGAGACTAATTGATGCTCTAAAGCATTGAAAATGTAGCTAATACACACTTTTTTGCTATATAAGAATACTTAGGAACCATATTAGAAGAGGGTTACCAATATGGTTACACTCCACTGACTCTAATTCTTTGCTTCCTGTTCAGTACTGCATTATTTATCTGATGAATATTTCAAAGGGACAAACTGTTCATTTTAATTTCCATTCATCAAAAGATGAATGAGGTTAGAAAAATTGTTAGCTTTCTAACATTGTTTACTCAAATATTACATTATTGAAATAAAATTAATAATGAGATCATTTGAGTTCTACTATTACATTTGATTTCTAATTCATTCTCATTTGTTCAGATTTCTTCTATTGATATCCTATGAAAACTGTGTTAATGAACAATTTAGTGAAAAAACTAATTCTGTATCATCACTCAAAACTGTGTTTATTGTTAGTATTTTTCTACTGAATTTAAAAATGAGTGTAGGTATGTACATTTCAGGTATTTCATGCTTTGCTGAATCCAGATGTAGTCTGATCCTGGAAAATTGCTGTACATGTATCAATATCCATATCATAAGGATTAATCAGTAAAGCTAAAATAAATGGGAGAGTAATATCTGGAAATTAAAGCAGTATGAAGGAGATCAGACAGAGATGAGAAACTGTAACTAAACCATTAGTAATCCTCTAATTCAGGAGATGTTCTGACAAAGATGAGTCAAGGGCTTTAAAACTAAGGTAAATAAGGCTTAGCCTTAAAAGCAACAATTTCTTAATCAGTGTAAGTACTGCTATCAAGACATAGTATGAAAGAGTGTGGTAAAACATATCAGAGAGCACCTAGAGATCTTGAGAAAAATCTATTGATTCTGAATTTTAAATTCAGAAGTATGCAAATGAGAACGTACTTTATTTCGCTCCAACATACACTTAAGCATCTGTTACTGGTACATGAAGAAATGACTTATCAAATCTATTTTAACTGAGAGAACATTTGGTATTTCTGATTGTCAGTGAGTCCAAAAGCTTCCAAAGTCATTGTCATGATCCTGAGAGTAACTCAGTTGGTTGGAGCCCAGTGCTAACGGTGCCAAGGCTGTGGGTTTGGTCCCTGTACGGGCCCTTCACTTAAGAGCTGGACTTGGTGATCCTTGTGGGTCCCTTCCAACTCAGAATATTCCGTGATTCAGTGATGTTTCCTTCATCCTTGTTTTTTGTCCTGTGAAGAGAATAATTTTAGAAAATAACTTCTCTGTTTCTGTCTGATTTTCTTTCCAAAGTTCTAGATACACCAAGCCAGATGTATAAGTTTGCTTAAACTTTGATTGTTCAGGTTCTGAAGATATAATTCTTCTCTGCTGTTGGGTAATACTTTTTGGAAAGTAATATAATACAGACTGATTATACAAAATAAAAATTTTCAGCAAAATGCTAAAAAAAATATGAGAAAAATAGCATTGCTTGTACCTGTGATTGTCAATCTAGCAGTTTCTAGGAGAAGAAAACAATATTTGAATATTACAACACATCTACTAGCCAGTTCACATGCTTTTATCTTCCATTTGAAGGTCTTTATTTTGGGGTTGTTTGTTTGAATTGTTTATAATTTGGAAGGGCAGCTGTATGATACCATGGCTCATTTCTCAGTTACCTGGATTTACCTGGCAGTTTCCATTGGCTGGACATTCAAGTACTGGTACACAAGGAGAGAGGGAAACATGAAGGTCTTATTTAAGAATCGCAGGTGGTTGTGCAGAGCCTTGAGACCTAACTGGGGAACATTGAGTTCCTGAGATGAACCAGCAATGCAGAAAACTCCTGATAGAGTCCTGTCTCTTGAATACCAGCTTTCTGCAGAGACATCCCAGCTACTCTGGAAAATAAATTGTTTCACCATGAATTTTAGTGCATCTTTTGATTTGTGTACCATTTTTTGACAAATAAAAGACTATTTATGAGATCTTCAGACAAAGCATGCATGTATTTGTTATCTTCCAAAACATAACCAGAGCAGAGTCTTAGAAGCTCTGAGCGATTTCAAAGTATTGGATCCTCAGTGTGAATTTGAAATGTCTTAATAATAAAAGAAACCTGAATGTTCACTGATTTCTGTGTAAGTATTTGGGATACTAAGTTTCAGTGTAGATTATTTTATAATAAATAAGCCATATGTAATATCACCATTTTAAAATGAAATAGAGAAGTGTTTAATGCAACTTTAATTTAAATACTATTCTAATTTATTACAGTGATATAGTTCAGTATAAATATTCTCTGCTACATGATATCAAGAGATTATTTAAACCTGTATAAATAATTAACAGATTCCTTTTACCCTATGGTCAGTGCTCACATCAGGTTTCTCTTCAGGCAGGATTATGGCTCTATTAAAAACTGTCTGCCTGAGCAGTTCTATAAAAATGCTGCAGAGATGAAGCTGTAACATTATATGATATCAACTACATTATCATAAAGAAGCAGTAAGAAGCAAATAGAATGATAGTCTATCATGTGAACCACACAATCAGCTTAGAAAGGACTCTAAGAAACCAATGCTCATCTGGGTCATTCTTTTCCAAGTGCTGGATTTTTCACGGAAATGAATTTCCAAGTTCTAAATCGCTCAAATGAAAGTGCTTTATCCTCTCCAACTGGGACTTCTAGTTATTTCCTCACCATTCATTTGTTGTGATGCTCAGCCTAAATTTACTTTTTTGTAGTTTCATACCATTATTCTCAGTTATTCTGACAGTTTATAACAGAGAACTTTATGAAACCATTCCAAAGAACGGTTGTTTAAAAGAAAGAAGAAACTTTTTTTATATGCCTGGGCTAAAAATGCCAATCTACAGAACATCACACTTCTCGTCAGAGAGAAGATCTCTGAAATTCTCTTCTTAAATACATTAAATTGCTTGATCACAAGATATCTACCTGCAGCCCCACACACACATATTCATATGCTTACACACCTCTGTATAATTTTTGGAGTACAAGTATCCTCTCTACCTCATAACTTTAAGGTGAGTGCAACTTTCTTCAAAAAACCTATGAAACCACACATCTACAGGTAGAAAAGAATGAACCAAAGTAATTATATTTTTCTTTGTAATGGAACAAAAGATATGAAATCCTAGTCCTCCCTTGTTCATATCTAAGGTCATTTGGTGAAATGGATGTGAAGATTGTTTACTGTCTCTTTGTGAAGCAATATACAGAAGTCAGGGAGAAGAAGAGAGAATATGCCAGAAAGATCACTGGCACAGAAAAACATGGACAGTTATTGAATGTTTGCTCAGTTTAGAAGATACTTGGGACTGTTTGCTCATGCTGTGGCTATAAATAAAGACAAAGCCTGTTTACTGCTGTTATTTGATGCCTGGTCTTAAAAAACATGGAATGTGACGTGCAGTTCCTTGGGCCTAATGTACTCTATTTTCCTTTGAAGTATCTGTTTAACTATAACAAGCTCTTAATATTTATGTTATGCAGAGTGATTTATTTCTCTTGTGCTCTTCCCTGTTGTACATATGATTTCAGTTTGGGTGGAATTCTTTGTTAGAATCCCAAACTTTATATTAGCTAAGCCAAACTTCATATTAATTTGCAAAAACCCAAAGTTGGTTGCATGAAAACACATTTAATCAATTATAGAGTTCTGTGTTGTTAATACAATAACATACTTGTATAACTAAACTTTGGACAATGAGAGCATTACATATTTGAAGATGGAATTTTGATGCTCAAGTTTAAGTTGGAAGAATATTTTTTTAATCCAAGAGAGCTAAATGTATTTTGTAAGTGATATACACACAGTTTGTTTGAAAAGAGACAGGGTAGGCTAAAGTATTTTACGTAATTGCCTTCTATTTTTGTGGTAATCCCATAGACGAAGACAGGCATACTTTCTCAAAACTACGTTGAAGTTAATAAACAACAAATAATAAAAGAGATGTCTTACTTGGAATGAAACAAACACTAAAGTTTGCAAAGAATTAATCTCTAAAATAATGAATTAATGAGGAGAATGCGTCAACATAATGCATGCTTAACTATAAAATTTAGCATAAATTTGTAATTTTGTAGAGGCTTAATTTTCAGTCTCCACTGTATCTAGATTCCTTTTAAATTGCCATCGAGAGTGACACAAGGATGATATTACTCGCCTCTAGCTTCTCTTTTGATATAATGCAATATCTTACAAAGCATTTAAGCTTCTACACAAATGTGCATAACCTTGGAAAATATTTAAAAGCTATGAAAAGTCAGATTAGAATACAGCTATAAACATGCTAATGCCTGCACATCCAAAATTCCACTTGTTGAATAATGCTGAAGAAAAATTAAAAAAGCAACAAGTGTTTAGAAGAACACAACAACACAAAATCACAAAGACCACATACACAGCTTCCCGCCCCTTCCCCTCCCCCTGGAAAAAAACCCAGCAAATAGAAACCATCTCTAGTTTCCCCCTGGTAGCCTTGCAATTTAGGAACAGAAAATGTTGACTGCTCATCTTGTGTAATCTTCAGTGTGTCAGAGTCAATACAGCTTGCAGAATTCTTTACTGAAAAAAATAGTTCAGCTCAGCTGTCGGTGACTCCAGAGCATTCAGATGATCAGGCCACTTCTGTCTTGGTACACCTTTCTTCTACATTAAACATTCAAGTTCTGGACTCAAGAATGGGTCAGTTTGGTCTTTCATCAGAAGAAAAATTTGCAAATTCTGTTAACTGCTTTTGCTCCTATTTCTTGCAGAATGCTTCTTCTCATTACAAGAATGGCAAAAATTAACATAACAGGTAGAGTTTTGCCCTCACTCATCTTTAATACATCAGCTGTGTTAGATGATTCTACATTTCTGAGGCTTTCTTTAAACACAGTCATGATAATTTCTCACAATGGTAGAATTTCTGTAAGAATACAGCTCTTCTAGGGCACAAAAAGTTTTAAAAAGCAAGCTATTTTCACTTCAGTTGAGCAAAAAATCTTTTTGCTCTCAGCATCAAAGGTGAATCATCAAGCTATCTATAAGATGTTAACTATATGCCTCTACAAGTAAATTAAAACTAATGCATGCCACAACTCACTCAAGGGCTCTTTTCACTTATAACTTTGCTCTAAAAAATAGGTGAGTGCTGAAGCAAAAGCATGTTGATTAAATTCCACTTCAACAGTGGTTTTGCTCAATGTTTAAGTGTGGGGCTGTGCAGGCTAAGAGAGAAGGGACAGCAATGTCTGTTCAGGAGCTAGAGTACACTTCAAACCACAGACCTCTGGTGGCTCTCACAACACACTACTTAGGCACAGGGGTTTTTCTTCTTCTGCCCCTTCTTTAGTCAAGACAAGAATTTCTACATTATGCTGTTTCTGCTGCAGTGGTGTCAAAGCCCCAGAAATGGCTCGTGTAGCAGATATGAGGAGAACAGGTTAAGATAGTCATAGAATCAGTTTAGTATGTCAAATTATATGAGCAAAAGAGAAGAACTTTCAAAAATAGTAAAAGAACAGGTTTATTATGACCTGGATGTACCTGATGGGTACACATTTATGTTTTAGTGGCCAACAGACTTAATTCTTAATTTGCTTTTATGTTGAACATAAGCTTAATAGCTCGTAGGACAAAAGAGTTTATTGTATTGTTCTGAATGAATCTTTAATATTATAATCACAGAAGGCTGGAAGGGATTTCTGAATGTCATATAGTCCCAGAGCAATTAGACCAGGTCATTCTGAGAGTTGTCTAGTTTAACCCTATTAGTGTTACCATCTCAGAGGACATGGAGCAAAAGTCAAATAAACTTTATATAATCTCCAGCTTAAAGAATTTTTCTGCCTATGAATTACCCTTGCCTTAGAAGCAGAGTCTGCTAACAGCAAGTGGGTGTACTAAAATACAACAAAGCTAACGTTACTGCTTCTGATGTTGGTATTTATGTAGGTGCAATGCAGATGGTGTAGGCAATGGGATTGTTTTTCAGCTACCTTCACATTACATTCTAAGATTTTTATCCTACTAAAAATATTTGTTTACTTAAAATGTACCAGATTCAAAATTCACAGGAAGTTATTCTACTGTTTTAAATATACCCTTTTAGTGACATTTTAGATACCCTAGCTGTGGGCATCTAAATCCAGATACAGGGTTATTCTCCCTGTCGTCTGCTACAGGTCACATTCCCCTCTGGACTTCTCAAATACCCTACCGTCTCTAGGATAGCCCTGAGTATTTCTGCCTAGGAAGCTGAATACCTCCATTCTTTTTCAGTATTAAACCCCGACAAGCAGTCAAGCCTCTCACTCATTCCCCACAAGTGGAATGGGAGAAAGAATTGGAAGGGTAAAAGTACGAAAACTTCTGGTTTGAGATAAAAGTAGGTCATAGAAAACAAAAGCTGTGTGCAGAAGCAAAACAAAGGAATTTATTTACTGCTTCGCACAGTCATGCAGGTGTTCAGCCATGTCTGGGAAAACAGGGTTCCATCACACATAACCATTACTTGGGAAGGCAAACACCACTAACCCTATGTCCCCTCTGTATTTCCCTCAGCTTTTCTTTTTGAGCACAGCATCATATGGTACGGAATATCCTTTTGGTCAGCTGGGCTTAGCTATCCCAGCTCTGTCCTCTTCCAGCTCCTTGTGCACCCCCAGCCCCTCGCTGGTGGGGCGGTGTGAGGGGCAGAAAAGGCCTTGGTGCTGTGTGAGCACTGCTCAGACATAGCTGAAACATCCCTGTGACATCAACACTGTTTGGTCACAAATCCA
The DNA here is from genome assembly GCA_013400735.1 of Pomatostomus ruficeps. NCBI lineage: Eukaryota > Metazoa > Chordata > Aves > Passeriformes > Timaliidae > Pomatostomus > Pomatostomus ruficeps. The sequence continues at coordinate 12,752 of VYZT01029253.1, read as the reverse complement.
AAACAAGCATCACACAAGCTACTATGCAGAAAATTAACTCTACCCCAGCCCAAACCCGTACACTTAGTGAAAGTTATAGCTTATGGCTGAGTAGCCAACTTATACATAATTTACAAGATTTAAGAGATTCAGAATGGGATTCTTGAGAGTCAACAGACAGAGTAAAGTTGGCCTAAATACTAATCTTCCCTCTTTTCTTTGCTGTTCTATATGTAGTAGAATCCTCATGGGTTGTCAGAAGTGTATAGGACACTCAATATTCTTTCCAAGGAGGTAAAACTGATACCAAAATCTTTATGCAGATACCTATTTTCTGTGTGAATTTTCAAAGAATTGTGTAGTGTCCTTTTTGTGCCTTGGCTTGTGCTTTCAGAGAAAAGGGCAAGCATCATCTTTATTGCATAAATGTAATGAAATCTGCAAGATTCAAATGTTTTCACTATTTTTTTGCCTATATGGAAATCATTAGTTGAGTTGGAAAAGTTTTTATATGAGGTTTTTTCCATATCAGTCACATAAGAGGTGGAGTTTTATTTGCTGGGCTTGGCTTCTTTATTTATTATATTGTTTGAAATTTGAGCTGCTGAAAACAGATTATTACCTAAAAAACCTCAGCCTTCATTTATAATCAAAAAAGTTTCTAGCCTTCCAGAGTGAATATTAATTGCAAGATAAGCATTCCCAGTGAGGCACAAAACCAAACTCACTAACCCTGACATGTGCTCTGTTCCAAATCTCATCTTTTGGGTGGGGTGGGCACAAGGTGTGGTACTAAAATAACTTGAGTGCCTGTGGCTGGCAATACTGCATTGAAACCTCACAAGAAGAGTTTACCTACATTGTGCATTAAACCTTATTTGTGAACAAAAAATATTTTATATTAGCATAGATACTTCATGGTAATTATACCTACTAAGCTGCAGCTTGCTCTTTTAAGTTTGTTAGTCATCTTTTTAGACAGAGCTCTAGCTTCTTTTTTTTCTATCTGGCTCATATAGCAAATTCTGAATTTTGCTAATAGGATCATCAAGGACATCACTCCTACCTTACATTTCACTAATATGACAAGTACTTCTGTTTTTACTAGAATGAGTGAATAAGCAAAAATGTACAAGCCATTCACAACATTTATATAACTTTGAATAATTATTCTGCTTTCTGAAAACTTAGTCCCAACTCTGGGAAGGTCAAATCAGGCTTCTGGGATTTAGTATTGTGTTTTGTTATGCCTTGCCTTTTCTGAGGTAACTTCCTTCCTGTGCAATAGCTATCAACACTGTGCACACTGTCCCTGATGGGACATTATCACCATTTTAGTATGTGATACTGCTGTTGTTTGTTTTAAAGGGCTATGCCCCTGTAATTCAATCTTTAATGCCATGCTTGATTACTTACTTGCTGTTAAGATTAGAAGGTAATATCAGCTTTATCATACAACTAATTGATTGCAATACTTGAAATGACCAATACAGGATGAGAAGAGAAAATGAAATCCTAATGAAAATTCCTAAGTTTAAACTGAAGAAAAGTGGATATACATAGCATACTGAATACAATAATATGCGCTTCTCTAATCTTTTCAATTTTAAAGTATCATCAGAATTAGCCACTTAAATTGTAATGTCTTCTTCTAAGGATTACCAAGGCATTCTTTAGCTTCAGACAATACATTAAACATACAGATTTTTGTTTTCGTAACTCTGTGAAATTACTTAAAACATATCACAGAAATAATGAAATAAATAGTAATCATATGTCTCAAAATTAAGGTATGCAGTGAATTTTCTTTTGCAGTGTCTCAATTGCTAAACTTTTTTTTTTTTTTTTAGATTGAAAGAAAAAATTCAAGAAAGCTCATAAAAGAGATTTGTTACTTTGGATGAATTTGCATTCAGGTTTTATTCAGAAATCTGTTAGCTATCTTTGGGTTTCAGTTAAGATCACAAAACTGCTAAAGATTTTTTAGTCTCCAATTCAGAATACTTGATTTTCAAAACAGATCTTAATTAAGCCCAATAAATCTTCATAAAATCTTTGTAAAACTTTCTACTTGACAACTGATATTTAAATACAAGGAGAAGACAAGAGTTTAATATGAGATAAATTTACAAATGAAAAGCTGAATCACAAGCTTTTCATGCCTCAAACAGTGAGGACAAATGTGAAAGAATAATACAAACAAAAATAAAAATTAGGTAAGGAGGTAATGGGGAGAAGATAATGCTGACAAGGTCAAAGAATTTCATATGTCTGACTCATGCAAGTAAGGACAAATCAAAAAGGCTAGAGAATGCTTTATAGACAAGAACCTAGATAAAATTAATCTCAGAATTTTCTCTGAAGCAATTTCAAGGATAAGAATTTTATTTTTTGAGGAACAAAGTGGTGAGCAGCATTTTTTGAGGGCTGGAAAATTGAAATACATTCCCTCTCTTTAAAAAGTGGGAAAAGGAAGGAGAAGAAAATGGTAAGCTGAGTATGGAAAAATATTGGAAAATTGTCAAACTGTTTGTAAGATCATAGACAAATATAAGCAAACTAAGAGCCAGCACTGGTTTGGCCCAACTTATTGCTGAGCAGCTGTTGCATGACATCTTCAGTAGGCGGTGGACAAAGAGTAGCAAAACTATATCTAAATTCTTACAAAGATATTGATATATTAAAAAGAAAGAAACAAATCCAAAACCAACTGACACCTGACGAGGCTTCTAATGGTAATAGTCAAGATGAAATTGTTTAGTGGTGGGTCCATAATTACCTGGATGATCACATCCAGAGGTGTTATTAATGGTTCAAGATAGAATAATCCTTGCAGTGAATCAGCCTTACACAGGCATTAGCCCAGGAGGCATGCTGGCTAATATTTTAACTAATGAGAACTACTAAATTTACATATAAACACATGGAGACCAAGCTATACTTAGTAAAGACAGGTGGTCTGCATTTAGGTGGTAGTTCAGAGCAAAAGTGGGTTGGGGAAGATGCTAATAGCCCGTCAAAATAGGTTTATTGTTTAAATTTAAGTTACATGTGAATGACCAACTTCATGCTGTTGTACAAAAGCGGATTATACTTAAGGCATTCAAATAATATATTTTCACTGTCATATGTAATATAGAATTTGTAATCTCTGAGCTGTAATCTTTGTAATTCAAGCATAATGTGGACCAACTGGAAAAAGTAGAAAAAATAGTCAAGAATATTTGAGGATTTAAAAACCATGATTCTTTAGAAAAGACTGGACTACTTGGGTTCTTTAAAGTCTACAAACAAAGACAAAAGAGAAACATGTTAATGGCATTCAAGTACATGAAAACTGCTTCAAAGAAGAAGGAAAGAATCCTTTTCTTATGTTCATGATCAATAGAAAAAATTGAAGAGCTTAAATTTTTTCAGCAGGAGACATTTATATTACTCATTGAAAATTTTAATATTAGACAAACATCTTTCAAGTTATCCCCAGACATAATTGCTTGAGAGAGGAAAGGAGGAATGACTGAGCAATCTCTTGAAGTCCCTTCCAGCATTTTTTCTATGGTTTTATGTTGCTTCTCTGAGAAGTTGAAGCTCTGGGGCTCAAAAGCCATTTCTTTTCTGAGTTCTTTTATCCTATCCCTAGGCATTATGCACAAAATGGGGCCGTGATGAAGTAGTACAGTACCAGCTTAGAGAAATGCTATATTGCAAGTTACATCCTGCATAGCGATTCAAAGAGTCAGTAGTTGCATGGGAAGTTTGATTTGTATAATAAAGAAAACAGAGGAGTACCTGTGGTAATTTTGCCTGATGTATTTTATTACCTTCCTCATAAAAAATAAATTTGCAAGCCACAGGTTTAATCGAAATGTGAGCAGATGGACAATAGCTACTAGTAATGAAAACAACGCAGCTTTTAACAAATTTAGAACTAAATGCTGTAAAAAACAATTACCATTTTCATATGGAATTTGATAGCATTTATCAGCTTTATCAGATATCCCCAACAAACATACATGATGACTATGAGGCAGATAACATTAATAATTTCATGTGCAAAAAACATAAACTGGTGTGTGCACCCACAATGCATATGGTACAATTTTGATGAAGTACTGACATCTGGCTTATGAGTACCTGCAAATACAGCTGTAGATTTACAATTTGGATAGTCTCATTTAGAAGAAAGACACAGGGGTTTTTTGTGTTACATGATTCAGGTACACGAAACTCTACAAAAACAAAGGCTAAAAAGAGGAAAAAGAGGGCAGTGGTTAAAATTATTTTAATATCTTGATAAAGTTTTGGGTGATAACATTTAATAATAATGAGTTTAAATTACTCTTGGCTATGATTTAAATTAACAGTTTCTTCTCTCTCTCTGAAGTTTGTGTTTTACAAATGGTGAAGAAATGCAATTTATCAAATATTTCTGGACAGTAGTGGTTGTTTTGGGAGTTTCAGGAGTTTAGGTGGTCTTAAGAAGGATCATTTTTGGAAAATGCATTCTGACAATCTGGACCCCTTGCTGGAATTGGAACACCTGAAAACTGAGAAATCCAAACTCACAATCATGTTTCAAAATTCTGAATTAATGAGCTATGTCCTAGAGACTTCACTAACGTGATCAAATGATCAGATGCTAAGTGAGCCATAGAGCATGGAAAGATGAATTTAAAATGGTAAGAGACCAATAGAAGGAACAGTTAACACATTTAAGTAATGTGTCTAAGAAACACATCATATCTCTTTTCTCCCACAGAGAAAGTGGGAAGATTTCTTCATAAATGCTCGTGAAGGGTTATTCATAAATACAGTTACGTATACCCCATGCAAAATTGCTAAATACTTAATGCATATTAATTATGCAATTGTAAATGCCTAATTATAAAAAATGCAAATAAGACTGGTTTCTAAAGCTACAGATCTTACAGCACTTTTTAGAACAATCAATATTCAAGTTATTTTATCCACAGGAGTGAAGGTATTGCAAATGGTAAATCTAAAGCATGAAAAAAAATTAGGATTCTATTTTCACTTGAAAAAGATATAGGATTAGATATCTGTTGTGTCCTCAGAATGGATAGTCCTACATTTAACACTGGCCTATCCTCCAAGAGAGTCCTGACTAAAGTAAGGGTTGTTGGTCAGCAGCGGGAAAACGAAGAACCACTACAGTCATCTCAGTAGAGCTGCCCACCATTTAAAAGGAAATTTCATTTGCATAGTATACGTTTGTACTTGCCTTAAAAGGCTTTTTTTATACTATGATACATTTTAAGAACAGATAAATTCCTGATTTTTTCTCATGAAGAATTAATAGACAGAAGCTAAATGACCATGCTGATATCAATCTTTGCAAATAATTGAAAAATTCAGATTTGATAACTCATAGAATGGTGAAAGATAAACAGAATAACCAAAAAATTAGAGTAATTGGATGTTGGTCTAGGTATGAAAGTCTGTACTATGGAGGCAGTAGGTTCTCTACAGGGATCAGTTAGGAACTATTCCATTAAACCCAGAGAAGAAAAAACAGCCTGATATAAATTAACACGCTGTAGAATAAGGGGGTTGTTGAATATAGAGAACACTGGAGGGGGAGTTCCTTAATCTGGGCTTTAATGATGGATATTTTTTGTCTGAGTATATATTTTTCAATATATTAGTTTTTTTCTTTGCTTCTGAATGTAAATGTTTTAGAAGCAGGAGCTGGTTTCTTGTGTGGTTTGACTCCATGATTATTTACTGTCTCAGGCAGAAATTATTTATAAATAAACAGCTGAGATCTTACTTATGGTTAAGAAGTATTTAGACATAATCACAGGTACAGAGAAGGAAGCAAGCACACCTTTGCAAGGGTTCAGCTCTCAAAACTGTGTCTGAGCTGTTCAGGCCTGTTTAAGAAAACACTGCACTAATTTGCTCAAGCTCCATATGTCCTCCAGAGCTGAAACAGAAGCTGGCAACAGCTTTGTGTTGGCCAATGCTCTCTGTATTTGCATTGGTCACTCCTTTCTCTTCGGCAACAATAAGAATATTATGAAGACTGGCTCAGTTGTTAGAGAATTTCTTCATGCTGGCTGCGCAGGCAGGTCGTGGTCAGGAAGGCAACAGTGCACGCACAACCCGTCTGCAGCCTCCCGAGTCAGTGGGATGATTTCTATTTCCGTAATGCACTGCTGTGCCGATTCCCTGCACAGTATCTTCTTACAGGAAAGTTTTTCAAAACAAATTGTCAGTATTTCTCCAAAGGAAAACATAATTGTTGTCAAGTAATTGTCTAAAAAGACAAGACCATAAGGAGTGAATAATGAAAACTCATCATTGACATATGTGAAATTGAAGTTCATGTTGGAAATTATTCCTGCATTACTAATCAACTAATAACATAATGTCTTCCAAGGATATGTGTTAATAAAGACCCTGGGGAGGTAAACAAAAGAATTATGCCTTTTCTTTTGCCCAAGAGAGGCAGGCTTACAGCAGAACATATGCAATTCTGATGCACTACAGTGGAAGAGGGAAAAGATCCTGAGTAACTGTGTTTTGTATCTTCAGTCTATCTGGTCTTACGCTTGGCAGCTGCAGTCTTCAGCAACACAAGAATCTCAGGCATTTAAATAGAGCGCAATAGAGGTTGTTCATCACTGTATTTCAATTGATATATCTCTCTGGCATATGCTAAACAAGAGGTCGAGCAGTAGGATTAATAAGGGTCGTTTATATTCCTCTTAATCTAAGAGTTTATGAAATCACAAGTTATTACTTATCCTAGAACTGGAGTCATTCAGCATTCTTAGTACTAAACAGAACAAATCACCCTAGAAGGATCTTTAGTCAAGTCTTGTTTGAAACATGTCTAGCAAGAAAGCATGTTTGACTTCTAAAACGCAAAGCTGAGAGTGTATTCTGTAGAATAAACTCACTCTGCTAGAAGTTGACCAGCAGTTAATTGTAATCTGCTGATTCAGTAAAACCATCCTGGGTTATATCAGCTGAGATCCTCTTCCATGTTTATGTATCCTTCCCTCACACAGAGCTTCTGTTTAAAAGGGTTATTTATTTTTTCCAGCTTAGTTTATCCAAGGGGTTTTAAAAATAGAACTCCAGTAAGGGGTGCTTGAAGGCTTAAAAGAATTGTTATTAGGGAAATTCTTTATTCTCTTTAACCCTGTTGATTTTACAGCTTGTCTTTAATACATAGATATTTTTAATGAAATGGCTTTCTACAACATTTTTATCCCATATTTTCATTTTGTTGTGCTTCTCTGGGGAGGATACTCACCAGAGGTGTAGCCTGCTAATGCCAATCACTGTAATGAATATAACCCAATCCCTACAGAGATTTTCCATGTCTAGAAATACTGCACTTCATTTAAATTGTGCCCGCTGAAAACACATATTGCAGTTCAAGGACCCAGAGGCATTATTTTTCACCCTCAATTGTGGCTCACTCCAGTCCTTATGATACAAACAATACTTCACCCTTAGAATTTCAGCAGCATTATTTTTGCAGAGATTCAATTTCAAGCTGTCTGGAACAGAGCTGTCCAAGATGTACCTAGAAAATGTCAATAACTATTGAAAGAAATGGGTTAGCCAAAATGGATCAAATCCATAACTAGTTAAATTATTTATGGGTTTTCTAGCATTAAAATTCATTAGCAACTTTCAATGGTACATATAACTGTGTATCTCAGTTTTTGAGTCAGAAAATCATGGACTCAACCTCATTTTAGGGGAAAGTGTTATAAAAAGTAAAAAATATCTTTGCCTGGGTTTTGGATATTAGATTAGAATCTTTCAGGGCAAGTAATAGATGCACTTGGATACACTAGGATTTGATTTTCCTTTATCAAGATGATATTGGAAATAAGTTATTGCAGATAGCTGTCTGAAGTAGTTGGTGTTCTGTGGCAAGTCTAATGGAAAGCAGGAAGTTAGGAAAGATTAGGGAAGAAATGGAGTTCAAATCAAATTACTTTTTATGGTATATAAATCCATAGTTTCTGCCCTTTGAATCATGTATGCAGGAATAGCAATCACATCCAAACTTTATATGAAAAGATGACAGAAAAGTGAATTCAATGAGTTGCATATCATAGTATACATCTGCAGATCAGGCCATCAACACCAATTTAATTCAGTGTATTGAATTATATACAGGTAAGGTGTGTATAATTAATTTATTTATGACAAATTGCAGGTCTAAAGGCATTGTTCCTTTAGTCATTATTCAATTTTTTTTAAGCTTTGTTTGTAACACTATAAATATAGTTTCTTAACATGATATTTTGCCTATTTTGAGGGAGAAGGGGGAGAAACAGCAACAAAATTTTAGGGGAAGGTATATACTGCTTTTAAGATTTTATGAAGTCAGCCTGTGTCATGAGCTAAATATATAACAATGTTTAAAATATAGCCCAGTAATACATTCCTTGTGAATGCAATGATAGTAAATTGTGAGAAGAATAGGCACAGTTTGTTTATTCTAATTGTTTTATTTTAAAAATGACAACAAAAAGAATCAAGACAGTTTGGGTAGCAGGTTAAGAGGTGTCACAGATCATTTGCATAAATGTGGGTGCTTGATTTGTGCTTAATATCCTGTCTATTAAGCACAAAGAAATGGTGTCCAAAGTCTTCAGTTGAGCGAGTTAGTATGGAATACTGGGGGTGAAATCATGTCTTCAGTCTTGGAAGACATTCAGTCAAACAGTGGGACTCTGTAACACAGTGTTTGAATAGATGAGATCAGTATCTGGTTCCTGCTTTGACTTGCCTTACACTGAAATGTCACTGAAACTAGGTTTCTACCAGAATTGCAAGGTACCATTTTCTCATCAATATGAGAGAGCTGCTATCTCAATTTCACTTTGTTCCTGGCTTAATATTTCTTCTCTGTTTCCTTATGGTGGCTAGGTTTCAGCAGGAGCAGAGCTCAGAAGGTAAGGGACAGTTCATATCGGGATACCGCCCAAGTTTTGATGTGAAATTTGCACTGTCTCTTGAACTCTACAAAACAAGAGCATTTCTGGGCATGTAAAGGAGCAAAACTTCAGGACCCTAAGGAATTTTCAGATAAAAATCTGCATCTTCTAAAGAGCTGAATTTCCTTCAGGACTCAGTGCCAGAATAACAGGGATTTTCAGGATGTTAGTTTCAGTTGTATTCAAACTGTGTCCAAACCATAAATTTTAATTGATTTAGTAAAAATAAGTTGAATCACATACTCTAAAGAGATGAAGACCTATTCCTCAGAGGTTTTCTTCTGAGGTATTAGTTCTTCTTTCCTTCCTCTGAGATAGAAAAGTAAAATGTCTCTATAGAACAATTTACTATATCAATGTCTTTCCCATCTGAAGGATAACTCTAGAATGATTTGTATAATAATTACTGTTTTGATATACTCATTCTCACACAGAACAGTTTACTTCATGATCTTGGACACTGATAAGATTCAGAGTATCAGTAATAATGCAATGAAATAGAGTATGAAAATCAATGTGCTAAATAAGCTGATGCACGATTGCCATTAGTCTGAATTTGAGTCAGTTCTATGGACATTCCTCCACTCTTGAGTAAAAGATGAATTTTCTTCCTCTAAAGAATCTTTTGTTAATGCAGGTATGAGAGAAACAGTGATTCAAAATCATACGTGTGTCTTCATCTGTGGTCTTTTATATGTTTGCTTCTAAATTTATACATGTATATGTTATGTACGGACATAATATACATCAACATATAGCTCGAGTGATCTTGCCTTTGTCTATATGTGCCTGTGACATTTTATAGAGTAAGTGTACCTTTTTATGTATGTCTAGCTACTAGTTTTGTCAGTTGAGCCTTTTTTTGGTAGGAATTTATCTTTATGGTGTGATTTTCTGGGGACAAAACCTCCAAGCAGTGAGTGGATTTTCTTCTTTCCCTTCAGGGCAACTGCCCAAAATGACTGAGTGCTGCTAATCACACAATGAACTCTACCCACAGTACCCGTCCCTCATTACCCAATCCAAATTAGAGCTGTGTCCTGCTCTGCATTTTAAATGATATACGATAATGGTGTATTATAATGAAGTGAGCCACCCAAAGCCTTGTGAATAGAAGCAGACTTGCCTGTTCGTGTTTGATATGGTCCTCCTGTTGTACACCAAAGCAAGCATTGCCTTTAAATTTGGATCTAGAGATCCAATACTTGGAAATTCAGGGGTTCACTATTGTGAAGCTCAGTCAATGCAGCAAGAAGAATTTCTGAAGCATATTCTTAAAAAGTTCTGGGTTTGTTAAAGGAAGCAAGCCTGTGTACTATTATAAATGCAGGGGTTTTTCTGAATCCATGATTGCTGTTATAGATGTTGCTTTTAAAAAATGTTATTACATTGTTAGTGGGGTTTTGTGCTTATGAATAAAAATCCTGGCATTGATTTAAAATAAAGTTCTTTCTACAACACACTCACTTAAAATCTTGCTGATAAAGTTTGCCTCATATGTTGATCTTTGGTTTGACTTATATAAGTCTTGGGCAGCAATCCAAGTGTGGTGAAAGCTTACTGTTTAATTTGTTTTATCAACTCAAGTTTTCTTTCAATTGCTGCTAAGAAGTGAAATATTAATCAATCAGCAAACATAGTAAAAATAGTTCTGAAAACAGTCTTCAGTAAAAGCTGATATAGAAGCACTGAAGCATGAATAGCCATTTGCACATTAACTTAAGCAGGCTGCTTAGAGACAGAGTTGCTCAGAAACCAGAGACCACAGAGCCTCAAATTAGTTCAAGGAAGAATTAAGCTGACATTATGGCTTGTTCTATGATTTTTTTATTATATATCTAGAAGTATTTTCAATTGATTGTATTAATCTCTCCTCTTTTTTTGTTGTGTTGGGGGTTTTTTTAATAGTAAAGAAGTACAAGATACATCTCTTTCTCATGTGGCCTTTTTGCATGGTATTAGTGAGTGAAAAATACGACTAATTCTGAATCCAACCAAAAATATGCTGAAAATTTCAAACTTTATCATCATGTTACTTTTTAACAACAGATTTAGACAAGCAAATGTCCATCTGCATATCTGAGAACGCTATACAGAGTTATCAGAGATTCAATAATCACAGAATGATTAAGGCTGGCAGAGCCTTCTTGAGACTGTCTTGTCCAACCCTTCTGCTGAAGCAGCACCACTTAGAATAGGCTGCCCATGCCCATGTTCAAATAGCTTTTGAATATCTCCAAAGAAGGGAGATTCTACAACATCTCTTGGCAACCTGTGCCAGTTTTGATCAACCTCACAGTAAAAAAGTGTCTTCTTGTGATTTGGGAAAAGAATTATATCTTTTGGTGTTGTTTTGTTAACAGGGTTTTGTTTTCTTGTGTTTTGTTTTGATTTGACTTTTTTGTTGGTAGGGTTTTTTATTTAACTTATGCCCATAACTTCTTTTCTATTTAAATGAAAGAAATCTTGTCTTTCTTCCCTACCAAAAAGTCCTGAAACACAGTCTACAGAATTTACCTTAATTGCAAATAGTGGAACAGATGATTTCTTAATTCTTAGCAATTTTTGATGGAGGAATACTAATTTTTTTGTTGTTTTTTTTAAGAAAAAGTTGGGGGAGTATTGGAGTCCTTCAACTTTTTATGAATTTTTAAAAACTGACACAAAAACTTTCCAAGGGAAGGAGAGTATAGTTCCTACAGTTTGCTCTGTAAATAGTGCTGTACAGATAAAATTTCCTTAGATGCTTATTTATATATTTCCCTTCCCAAAACTGTCTTCATAAGCAATACTGTAATCAAGTGAACATAGTCACATATGTAATTCATTCACGGATTTGATAGAATTAGTATGCTCTATTTTTCACCAATTAAAAATAGAATTTACTCTTGGGAAGAAACTTCAGGGACTGGGATTTTTTCATTTCTCTCTAATGTCAGAGTGGTGTTGCCCTCAGCTGAGGACATGACCTTTCTTGAGCCAAATTGTCTTTGAGATGGCCAGAACAATTATGTCTTATATTGAATTACCATTATCCTTGGCTATGTTTTTCTCTGCAAATAATGCATATGGCAGGTACCTAGGATTTTAAAAATGTCTATTTTGTATATAAATATTGTATTAGGATTGTGCTATATAATTAGCATATACAGAGGCTTTTACTGTCTATTAGGAGCTTTGTATTCTACTTTCATTATTACTTCCTTTCAACAGTTTTGCTGAGTTATGTACATTAAATGGGTGGCATTCGTACAAAATGTGTTTACTGAATCTTGAGGCTATGTCTGGCAATGGACCATTCAATTTCAAAGTGGTCATGAATCGTAATCATGCCAGAATATGTTGCTTAGCATCATAAAAAGGTCAACATCTCCTACAGCTACAAATACTGTGGAGGTCACTGTGCCTAGCACTCTGTCATGGTAGGGAACCATGTCATATGGTCGTCATAAACACACCAAACTTCAGCTTAAAAAATCAGTTGCTTTCTCCCTGCCTCTCATTCTGCTAGGGAATGTTGTGAGACAACTTTCCAAAATTGGATTCCTCCTTTAATCATTTTGAGATTGATCTTGCTTTTTGTTTTCTCACAGAAAATATTAAATATCTTTTTTATGTATATCTTTTTTATATTCTGGTTTCATTTGGTCTTCATATTTCCGGAAGCATGTATCATAGATCAGCTTTCATCTGTTTATGTTGCCACATACATTTCTCTGTTTCCACTCTCTATCTAACTAACTGAGAATTTTCACCTCTCCTTTCTTTAGACTCTTTCAACTG
>VYZT01029251.1:15982-38071 GCA_013400735.1 Pomatostomus ruficeps | reverse complement strand
CTACTAAAACCACAACATTGCCACTGCAGTCTGAGACACAGAATGACAAGATTCTTGAAAATTACATTTGTTTAACGTATTAAAGTAATGTGACTTTTAGGATTAGGGCTTCACATTCTATTCTTCAAACAGAGATGTTCATAAAACTTCCTGCATGGTTCAATCTTTGTATGGTCCGACACTTTATACAACCACAATTTCTGCTGATTGTAAATAATTTTGTAGAAAATAACCAATTAAGTTACTGATCTTGGAATCAACGTGATTGTGCAGAATTTGGATGGCATAGTAAAGAACTAGATATTTACTGGTAACTAATTTCAACTCCATAAAAATGACATTTCACTGAGGTTGCAGTGAAATTTGGAAGCCATTGGGGGTTTATTACATACATAAGATTCCCCTATGATTCCATACTGATTGTAGGAGATATACCAATACACACAGGCGGTGTTAACAGCGGCAGCAATACGGAATAGTCTGTTTGCTATTAGGAAAGCAAACAGGCTATTCCCAATGTGTTATTGGGAATAGCCTGTTTGCTTTCCTAATAGTATTCAAAACAAAAGGTTAATAGTTATAGGCAAGTGCAGAAATACATTTTGCTATGCTCTTTCTTATGTTTCTAGCTTTATCAACATGTGGGTTAATTGCTACATGTTTGAACAAACTCACCTGTCCAGAAATAAGTGTAAAGATAGGTGTGGGGAAATGACTTCTATTTCTTGAGCATAGAAAATAAAGCGGATTTACTTCATCATCAGTTCTGTGAAAGAGCTGATGTCTGATTTAAGAGGAACGGGATATCTGCTCTGATAAAATCACTGTTTTAAGTCTTCATGGAAACAGTGATTTTAGGCTCATAGTATCGAAAAGTTTGAGAGCATCTGGCCTCTAACCCCAGAAACTTTCATTTGTCAAAAATTTTTGAGGCTTCTCTGAGACTACTTAATTACTGGCTGTTTAAGCAAAAAACTTGCTTTCAAACTTTCTGTTAAGCAACTACAGAGACATCCTGAAGAGTTTCTTAAACTTCATTGGAGGGGAGAATTCCAATGCATCTTATCCAGGCTACCACCTTCAAGCCTGAAAGTGGAATAGGGAAAAGAAAAAGAAAAAAAGAAAAAGAAAAAGAAAAAGAAAAAGAAAAAGAAAAAGAAAAAGAAAAAGAAAAAGAAAAAGAAAAAGAAAAAGAAAAAGAAAAAGAAAAAGAAAAAGAAAAAGAAACAAGGGGAAGAAAAATACCTCCAAACCCAAGAAATAAAATCTCAACACACAACTGTCAGTAGTATGTCATGGCTCACTTATTAGAAGTAAGCGAAGGGATCCAAAGGAGGGTGCACTGCAGCACTTCACCCTTATTGTGTGCGCTGAAATGCCATGATATGGGGATGAATATTCTTGTCATAGAGTCTCTCAAAATTGGTACATGAAAGTGTCACTGATCCAGGGAAAAGGAACAGGAAAGCATCACAAGACCCTTCACTACCTTTCTTCTCCCATCTTTCTTGATTACTTCAAAGCTTTGCTTAAGTCAGACTATGTCTTGTTAGGAATGTTCAAAATAGTTTTTCCTGTGTGATGTTTTTACACCAGTGTCATTTCATCTGCTATCACTGATTCTGAGTTGTGAATAATGGGTCCATTCTCTGATCCGTAATGGGAAGTGTGTTTCCGCTGCTTGTATCACTTAAAGATTTATGGGAAATGACTGAAGTGATGACATGGACCAGGTCACAGTGGCAGCCCTGATACTGCCTTTAGTTCAAAGATACTCAGTACTCTTCCATCAGCTAGAGCCTCCCTAAGTAGGAGCAGAACAAGCATGCCAATTACTACAAATCATCTGCTTTCAAGCTTTTTTATATGTACTGTGCCAAATTATATTCTTACAGTTACGGTCAAATCTTTTACAGTTGAATAAAATTATTATCATTATTGTATAAAAGAAACAATTTGCCACAAGTACAGTAGCCAATATAGAGTGTGACATGGGAATAATTCTTTCAGTAATGAAGAAAGAGTGCCTAGCCACACTGATTCTTCCAGGTATTTAGAGAGCCATAGGTTATAAAGCTGAGCAAAACAGTATTTCAGAGAAATGAAGACATCTGGTAAAAGAACAGCATACAATTGCCATACCATCAGTTATTGCAATTCACCTAAGGACAGCCAAGGGATTGCAGAGATTCTTCAATTTAAACTCATTTCTATTGATGTGGTCAAATACCCTCTTTCCCCAGTTTATTGCCCAAACAAATGAGCTTAGTAGAAGATACTATGAAGAGTCCAGACTGATGAGATGATTCCCTTACAATGCAGAGCTACTGCAATTTTCTCCTAATGACTATCTTGAAATCCCAAGAGGAAAAAAGAAGTTTGGATTAGTCAGATGTTGGAAAAAACCTCAAGCCACAGAATCTCTTGGATTTTAAAAGCTACATATTGATGTATTCATTTGCCTGAGATTTTGGGGCTAAACTGAAGCTCTGTCTTATGCTATTCATTAAATTTTTACATGAACTTTAGGCCTATCATACAAGCTACTAAGGTCCTTCATCATGATTAGGTTGAGCATAACAGGAGAATTCAAGAAAAAAAAGTCCGTAAGGGAATTTCTGAAGTATTTTGGTGTTCAACTATCAGAATTCAATGTTTACACAAGGGAAAAGAAAAAAAAAAAGATAAATTTTAAAACCCCAGAAATTTCCAGTTAAGGCAGGGAAAATTATTCATTTCATAGCAAGGAAAATATTTACAACTAAAATTTTAAAGAGTGAAGAGTTGCATATACATAACAGTATGGAATCTTTGCCACGAGGAAGAAAGTAAGAATATAGGCTCTTTAGTTTAAGGTCTGCTTGGTTTTGGTTTTCTGAGTGTACATCTAAGGATGTATTTTAGTAGAGTAATTCTTAGCATGTTACCAATAACAATTTTGTCTATACTCATGTTTTTTATTTATCCTGTCTGCCAAGTATTGAATGTATTTACTTCACAGAGGATCAAGAAATAGTTCAATACATACACTACAGGCAATTCCTTTTTTAAACTGTCATTATTAACACATCCTAAGGATGTATGCACAGTTTTTGTTCAAGAAGTTTGGGAAGCCTCCACGTATCCCTGGTTTAGGGCCTGTGAGTTTTTACCAGCCTGAGTTATTTTATGGTTGGTAGAAATGTAATCTTCAGTCACTTTCTAAAACAAAAATTATTGTTGATTACAGAGAACAAAATATACAAGTGGCTTATCCTGTTTTTTGAAATCTAAACACACACACACACACACACACACACACACACACACACACACACACACACACACACTTGCCCAGTGCATTACCACTGCAATAAACACGTTTTCAAGCTGTAGTCAGTGCATTTTCATTAAAAGGAAGAGGTCACCCACAGTAACATCTCTCCTGTCACCCAGGTAAAATTAACATATTGCTGTGATGTCGCTGCATTTAAATGCCAAATGGTGCTTGTTCATAAGCAATTGTGTGAAAAGTAACAATAGCCATTGGTGCCAGGGCAAGAAATAATCAGATCCCATTAATTTCTAGATACATTAAAAATGACAAATGTTCTGCAGTCACTCTTTACTACCACCTTTCTTTAACCTTCTGTATGTCAACGAAAGTAGGGAAAACCTTATTGAGTTTGTAATGCAATGTAAATTTGACATGGTATTTCTTACATGTGCAATTGCTAAGCTTTGTATTATAATCCTTTTTCATTTACATTTCTGATGCTCCAAAGTATCTCTTTATTTCAGGAACTTTAGTTGCAGCCTCTGTACACTTCTAAGAATTAAGGAAAAAAAGAAAAAAAAAGTGTTTTTTTCCATTTTTTCCAGCTTCTGCTCACATCCCAAGACTGCTTTGTTCTAGAAATCATTAAACTCCCACTTCAGCATGGGAGAAAAGCTCTTTCAGACAGAGTTGTAAAGATGTGAATTTGCTTTGTTTAGAAAGAACACCTGTAATGTTAACCGTGGTTACAGGTCAAACTACAACCCAGCTTCTTATTCACTCCACAGGATGAGGAGAAAATCAACAAGGTAAGATGAAGAGAGGGACATCACTTACCAGTCATTGTCACGGCAAAGCAGACTGGCCTAGGGGAAAATGAATTTAATTGTTCACCAATTAAAATAGACTTGGTTAGAAAGAAACAAAGGAAAAATTAAAACAGGCTCCTTTGCCTCACTGCTTCTCTTGCAGGCTCAATTTCACTTCGTCACTCCTGACTTTACCTCCTATTTCAGTGGGGAGAGGGGTGGGGATGGGAATGTCATCAGTCCATAACTGATCCTCTCTGCTGCTCCTTCTGCTGCTCCATTGTGGGCTCTTCCCCTGCTCCCTTGTGAGCAGGGCCATGGAGGAATGTTTGCAGCCCTGATCTCTCTGCACAGAGGCCGTTCCTTTAGTGTCCCACTGCCAACACCTGGCACCAACAATCTGTGCACAGTCTTCTTCAAAATCATGGTATAATTTTCTTTCCATTCCCTAGAATTCAATAAATGATCCCAGTTTGTGCGCAAAGCTGATGCCCTACATCATCCCTCTCAATCCTGAGAACACTTTCTTAATGTGTTAAAAACAGGAGCTCTCTGCTTCATACCCAGACTTTGGTTTACTTCACACACTGTAATCTGCTGCCATTTTGCCTTTTTCAGCAGCACTTCTCTCCTTTATGACAGCTCTCCACATTACTGAGTGCATTAAAGATCCCATTTTTCTATGGCATCTTTTTTGAAACACCTTCTGAGTTCCATGTTTATTTAATAAGACCAGAGCTCTGCCACTGCATTCTTCATGTCAGTGATTTACTTTGTGGAGAGAAGCAGAGAAATGGCATTTCTACTCAGAAAATCATGAAAACAGCTTGAAATTAACTGCAGCAAGTGTAGGATCAGTTTTACAGCTCACACAGACATGCAGCCGTTGCAAAAGACACTACCAATTCCATCTAATAATTAATTTTCATTGAATTACAATTTAATCCCAGAGAAAGATCTCCCTGCAGCTATATAAGTTTTGTCAACATGAGACTCAACTACTTTATTCCAGTTGTTAATCAACCTTACTATTAAAAATATACTCCTAATTTCTGCTTTGACTTTATCTAGTTCCATTCCAATTTATAGCAATTGTTTCCTGCTATTCTTTGTCCTACATTCTATAAAGCACTTTCATGTGTTTGAGTTTATAAATCCCAGGATTGCATTTACCCATTTTACCACTTCATTATAACTCCTTTTTAGAGCTGCTGCTCATAATAACTCCTTTTTAGAGTTATTATTTTCCAGAAAGCAGTCGTCCTTTCAGCTGACAGGACCCGTATTCGCTGCTGTATTGAAACGTGTTTTGTAGGAATGTGTCCAATGAGCCGAATGATACAGACTGCTCAGTAATTGTTCCTTCCTTACGGAAGCTCTGCTGATGCTTTCATCATTCACAGATTTGTACAGCACTTGTTTTGTGTTTAGGGCACGCTGCGTATAAGAAAAGCATGTGCATCCATGTCCCAGGGGCTGCTGCTTTTGACATTTGTCAAAGAATTGTTGACCTCAACTTGAAGGGGTGACCTCAAGTTGCACCAGGGGAGGTTTAGATCAGATATTAAGAAAAACTTCACTGAAGAGGTGGTCAGGCATTGGAATACGCTGCCCAGGAAAAAGGTGGAATTACCTTGATGACCTTGAAAGTTTGTTCCAAACTTAGTGAGTCTATGATTCTAACTAACCCTTTCATATGTGATCCACTGTTATCAGTTGGTAGGAATTCACTTCTTTTATCTCTTTTTTCCTTAAAAAAATGTAAAGCTTATCTAATTACTCTGCCTCAATAATTGTGTAATCCTTTTGAAACACTAGCAAGTTTCCACTAAACTGAGAAAGATGTGTTCCTCCAGGTTTTATCAGAATAGGCACTTATGAAAGAAACCTCCTCTATGTTCTGTAATGAGAGCAAAGGTAAAAAGTGCCCTTGCATACACAGGGTGAGAATAGGAATGAAAACCTTGACAATATTAGAGCTCATGGACTTTGCTGCTGGTGAGAAGGCTCTTCCCTGACAGGTGAATTCACTGGAGGCTTGAACCTACAAAAACTATGGACTTTTCCAGCTTCCTGTTTGCATCACTGGCTTCCTTCCAGCCTCCTCTCTTTATTTTCCCATAGGTGTCTCTTGAATACTTAGCAGTTGTGGTTAATAATGGACTAGAATTTCTTGAGCCTGATGTGACACAACGGACAATTTTATTCATAGGTAATGCATAATTAATTAATGAACAAGTCTACCTCCCTCTTTAAAAGGAGGACAGAAGCATGTGCAATTAATTAAATTTTGTCTACAAGATCAGACTCCACTGTGAGTCCTATAAAATCTGAAGACCGAGCACGATATCAAAAGCTGCCATGTTTGTTTTCACATGAAAACTCATTCAAATCATACTGTCCAGCAGCTGCCCAGTACTGACACAACTAATGAAACAACTAAACAGTCTGATTATCCACCAAAAACCTCTCCTTAGAGATATTTCTGGTATTGTTAAAAAAAAAAACAACAACAAAAATGAAAGCAGTGCTTTTGTACACCATGTTTTAAAACAAAGAATAACTTTCACACAACTTGGAGTTTTGAAAAAAAAATAGGAAGCACTAAGAGTGTTTCCTATTTTATTTCTCTATTTCAAATTTTCCTACTGCTTCTTGGGAATTTTGAGAAGACTTAAGTCTGTCTTGCAAATGTGGAGAAAGGGGAAAGAGAGATGAAAAAACCCCATGATTAGGTGTTACTCTCTATGTTTAGTTTAAAAATACAAAACTCCTATCTATAAGCAAACCATCAGTTGTTTTCTCTCAGGGTTTTTTTCCCTTCTGAGAAATAAGAATGCATATTATTCCGGGAAAATAACAAAATACATCGGTTCTACATATGCTGAAGGTATTCAGTTAAAATCCATGCCACTGTAAAGAAAGCAAATGGAAGCGTTTGGATTACATTAATGCTAGCAATCCCTTCAGTGAGATATAGCTACTGTTCTATTGACAATGCAGAGCACCCTGGACTAAGGACCAAAGGATGCCTTCTGGCTTATGCTGGTGGAAATATTCTTTTGGCTTGAAAGCACACTGCATCTAGAAAGCAAGATCCTTAAATATAAAATCTTTTAATTACTGTATGTTTTGCTATGTGTTAAGATTTTCTTCTAAGTATGATTCATGACAGATATTTTGAAGATGAATTTTGAAAAGCTTTAGGAAGGAAGCGTTGCTTTTGTCTACACACTGGTCCTATGGCTATGCTTCTAAAGGCAGCTTGCCTTAATTTTACAATGTATTTTAAAGACTTTGAGTATGGATTTTTAAACAAGAAAAATATGTATCTCTGTAGCTCTCTCTCTCTCTTATCTATCATTTATCTCTCTATAGATCTGCATGGAGAGAAATTGTGCTATTTAAATATAAAATTAAATATTGAGATATATTTCTTTGCATATAACTTCAACTTTTTATATATACAAATTTATATTCATATAGATATAGATATTTATACATATAAAAAGTTTAAACTTTCTCCAAGTTTCAACAGCCTTATGTATATGAGTATAATACAAGGTGCAAAATTTCTGAACAAATCTCTCAAGGTATGGAAAAATTGGATCTTTTCCTTCTTGCCACCCACCAAAATCCCCTCACTTCCCTCAGGGAAAATAATTAAAATACAGGAAGACAAAATAATGTTTGGCTTAATATATAATGCATGTCATACATAAAATATGTTAATATAATATAAATATTATGCAATATATGTGACAGAACTGAATTTTGCTCATACTTCATTTGCCAAATTTCCCTCCATAATCCTTTGGCTTACGCACCAGGATTTCTTTCTCCCCATTTCTTGCAGTTATTTAGTATTATCTTCTTTGCAGATTTGTCAGATTTCCTGTCCTTTCAGGTTTTGATGAATAAGAGGCCAGGGGCTCATGAAGGCTCTTTTCATTAGCTGTAGCAACAGAGGGGTGCAAGAGTAGCCCCAAGGCAGCTCCAGGGCAGAATTGTCACAACGTACATTCATTAGGTCCTAAAGTATTCTCAGATCTCATTGTCAACAAACTGAGGTGAGACCTTTCCTGGTAAGAGTGTGTTGGGCTGAGGAGTGTAAGCTTAAAAATGGTAAAGGTATAGGAAAAATGTTACTGAAATATTTAATTGTTGCGGTGTGCTCTGGCCAGTTTCCGTCTATCTCGTGGCCAGGCTTTGCTATGTACCCTCCCCCCGCCCCCGGTATCGGTTCTCCACTCCATGGAGGGCTCTGTATTGTGTAATCCTGCACGAAGCCCGCCAAATTCAAACCTAGCTCTCCCCCACATTGGATGTTGTACCCTCCCCCTGCCCCCTCATGTCTGTATTTATGTAACTGTAACCGCCATGCCGCGGCTTCCCCGGCTCGATCCTGGTGCCAAATAAACCATCTGGGAAGCCCCTCCACTCATCTCTCCTTCTTCGGTGCGCCTGGAACATCGGTGGGTTGGGTGAAACCTTGCAGGAACTTTGCCAGCCCTCCCGCGCCCCCAGAGCAGCCTGCCAGCCCCTGGAACCTCGGATGGACGCTCGGTGCCTTTACAGAACGCACCGCAGCATTTAATTCAATCCTCTGCGCAGAAACATGATGCAGCAATGACTTCCTTGTTGTTGCACAGGGATGGCCATGGTAGGAATTTTGATAGCTGACATCTGCCATTCAGTGTGCAGCCTGAGTGAGTATCTGGTTTACAACACTTCAAGCATCAGATTTCAAGAGAACAGTCCTCTTGAGAAAATAAAATGTATTTCCTTATATTTTTATGTATATATAGATACATATATATTCTCAGTGTAGCCTCACTGTGTTCCACACAGAAAAAGAAGTATTGTAATAAGTACTTTGCTTTAAAAAAAGCAGTCCTATCTAGCTGCAGAGAACATTCTTTTTGAGGCATAATTCTAGGGTATTTTTCCTGGACTGTGGCAGCACGAATCATTTTACGAGTCACTGTGACAAGATTTTTCTCTTGTTGGTGATTCACAACTTTGTTGTTCTGAAATCTGTCTGAGGTTTGACCAGTCACAGTGGACTTATCTCCAATTCTCCATTTTCAGTGTTTCCTCCTTTGGCTATCCAAATCCTGACTTTGCCTTCCAGCATTCTGGTTATAGCTATACCATACACTCCTGACTTATTCATAGGGATCTGAGTTACCGCTAATCAATGTAGTTCAAGTACAGGAAGCAGTTAAACCTCAAAATAAATAATGTTATCTGGGCTACTTGGAAGTCCTGAACAGCCTAATTACCCTATTACATGTCAAGTGAAAGCATATTTTGCTTGTCAAGGACAGGACGTGCTGGGTACGTTGTATTTGAAGTACTACAAGCATTCATGTGGCCAAAGTGTAAATTTTTGTAAATCTGTGGGGTTTCCTTATTTGGGGCTCTGTCTTGATATCTCGGCAGCATGGAGAAAAGGAAGAAAGGCACAAGCCACATGACAAATTTTTGGCAGTGGGCAAGCCATGCCAATAAAACATGAAGAGCTGAATTTTCACAGGGATCCTGTTACAACATAGAACATCAGTATGTTTATAGTTTCACAGAAGTCACAGTGGAGAGTCATGTGCCAGATTAATCATGTTTAATTACCAGCTCTTATTTGGCTTGTATCCATTTGGACACCATGCTGTAATGCAGCACAGAGATTGCCACCCACTGTGTGAGCAAAAGTGGCAGACAGGCGCATGCGGGTCCTGTGGCTCCTTTTTGTCTGGAAACTGCAGCTGAAAACTGTACTGTCATGCCAAAAACATAAAGCACTTAATGTGCTTTCATCTTGGTTTACGTAAACAGCATTTCAACACAGATATTTCAGGCTACCTGACATAGTGTTTTATATGGAATATAGTCCTCTATTTCAGGAAGAATTTTTGGACAAAAGTTTTTTGCAGCTTATAACTATAGGTACATTGGCAAGAATGTTTTGAGCTAAAATCTTTAAAATTACACAAATGAAAAATCATGTGTCAGGACACATACTGCTATCTTGATGTAAGTTAATTTGGTAATAAGAATTTGCCTACCTTAATAGGCTTACATGCTTGAAAGTTTGAAAATTTTTACAGGTATTTTTCCTATGGTTCTTAATATATATCTTCCCACTTCTAACAGTCTCCCAACAGTGCTAGACTTAAAGTCTTGCCCAAAGATAGCTATGATATTAATATACACAATGTATAAACCAGCTTGCCTAGCACTCCTTCTACTTGCAAGGTGGTATTCTGTTTTTACCGTACAGACTATCAGAAAAATATTTCCGCTGATGCTTTACACACCACAGAAGGGATAAGAATTATACCCTCAGAAACTTCATAGAATCATAAAATCATAGAATAGTTTGGGTTGAGTGAGAACTTTAAGGAGCCTCTAGTCCAACAGCCCCTGGAATGAGTAGGGACATTTTTAACTACATCAGGTTGCTCAGGACCTCATCCAACACAACCTTGAATGTTTCCAGGCATGGGGCATCTACCACCTCTCTGGGTAACCTGTTCCAGTATCATCCCTTATGCAATTAAATCTGGTTAGCAAACTTCCATAAAAATAAAATGATCTACTTGTAAATGTTAACACTGCTAAGGGAACTCATTGTAAAGGAAAAAAAAATATTGAGAACTGAACATCTGCCGTGTTTGTGCCTCTAAAATCTCCATTTGGCATATTCATTTGCAGACTTGTATTTTCAGGATTTGTTTAGGAAGATGCTGGAAACATACCAGTACCTCTCATGCCATAAAAATGATACAGATGAGCAAAATGAATGAATTATTAAATTGTATGTTAACTCCCCAGTGAATGTGGGACATTCAGAAGTTTCTGCCTCAGAACAGAGAGCACCTTTTTTTCTTTTTGGTGCCATGTAGCCTCACTATCCATTTTACAAAATTGTCCTCTCTTCAGCACTAAATGTAATTAAGGACATTTTCAAAATAATGATTTAGTGATCTTCCTTTTTTTCCCCCCACATTGTAGCCAAGCAAACAGAGCAACTGGCTCACTCACAAAAGTCTCAGACTATTATTTTATATGTACACATCCTTGCAGGTGACAGTGCTTCACCTGAATGATATGTCTTAAGGTAATAGTATAAATTAAACACTAATCCATTAAAAGTTGGGCTTTATTTTTTCCTCTGGTTGACATTATGTAACTCACAAAAATGGCTGGAAGAAAGAAGAGCTTTTGCAAGACAGTTCTGTCTTCACCGAACTAAATTCTCATCCTGAATTGTGAAAAAGGAAACACTATAGACTCTTTGCAGAGGGTCACACAGCTTCATGCTTCCATTTTGTCCCTTGTAAGACTTACAGCCTTCCACCCAGTCTTTGGTCATGTGTATTTGTTGTTCTGAGTTTTGCAGTTTTTCAATGTTTCTTTTTGCTGTAATACTTTCTCACACATGCTGTTGTAAACATGGCTATGTTTTTGCTAACTATTCATGTTTTTGCTAACTCTTCATGTTTTTGCTAACTCTTCATGTTTTTGCTAACTCTTCATGTTTTTGCTAACTCTTCATGTTTTTGCTAACTCTTCATGTTTTTGCTAACTATCTATGTTTTTGCTAACTGTCTTTGTTGTTTTCATTCTTTTCTCCTAGGCGGAGACTTGAGATGGATTTATGCTTTAACCAGTGTGATTTGAAAGGTGGTAATTTCTTCCTCCAATCCACGGTGATATCTAAGAACATATAAATAAAGTCAGAGGGTTCTGCCCTCTCTCTTTTCCCCTCTCTCTTTAGCCTCTCATTTTGGCTCTCTCATTTGGCTCTCCTTTTTGGCTCCTCGGCCTGGTTCAGGTACGTGTGTTTGTGTCCATACAGTACAGGGAACATCCACATGTATTCATCTGAGGCCTTTGCCTCAAAATAGGAATATTTTTGGCTAAGTTCTTAGCTCTGCTTTGATCTCTTTACCACAAGTTTGAAAACAGTTGAACTATTTTGTGCCTAACTTTGATTTACCATAGGTTTCTTCTCTCAAATAACAAGTGACAGGAGAGGAAATGGCCTCAAGTTGTGCCAGGAAATGTTTAGATTGGAGATTAGGAAAAATTTCTTCATGGAAACAGTGATCAGGCATTGGAGTAGGCTGCACAGGGAAGTGATGGACTCATCATCTGTGGAGGTATTTAAAAGGCCTGTAGATATGGCACTTAGGGACGTGTTTTAGTGCCAGACTTGGCAGTGCTGGTTAATAGTTGGACTTGATCTTAATGGCTCTTTCCAACCTAAATGATTCTATGATTCTATGACTGAAAGAACTTTAGCTCAGGACTGCAGTTTTGTACCAAATTATGTGACTTCCTGGGTGGAAAAATTGCATAGGGATTTTCTGCAGATCTGCCTGATGGACTGCTGTGTCTGCACTATCATTATACAAAGTCTTAGTTCAAAGCCAGATTTGTTGATGGTCCTACTCTGATGGCTGTCAGGAAAGCTGGCTCAGAGGGAAAAGTCCAGCTGCATCCTGTGCTATCTGACATGAATGTGTGCTGCAGGGGCAGGTCCCTTCAAACAGGTTTCAGCTCCCTGCCTTTAATTTGCTCCCACAATGACGGTCTGGGACTAATGCTCTTACTTGAACTGTGGAGGCAGGAACCAGATGGTTTGGGGATGCATCAAGAGCTATAGGTGGATATGGTGCTAGCTCATGGGAGAAGAGACTGTTCTGGAGCGCAGCAAAATCAGCTTCTGAATAAATGGAGGTGGAGGCAAAGTGTCTACACAACAGATTTTTTCTTTGCCCACCAGAAAATCACTTCATCTTTCTTTCTGTAGTGAAATGAATTTAACTGCTCACAGTGAACAGACGGGACTGATTTATGTTTTCAGAAGAATTTCATGAAAACTGCCAGTTCTTTCATTTTACCCATTTTTCAACACCTTCTGACTGTAAAATTGGCTGAGTTGTGATGACTTCTAACTGATGATGCCAAAGTTGTTCCCAAAACCAGTCAGGATTTCTTCAATCTTCTTTCACAGAGGGATCAGCTTGGAAGGGAGTGGGCCATCTTAAAAATGCTTTATGGCTAGGTGGGGAAAAAAGGAGGAGGAGGAAGGGATAGGTGTTCCTATGCTTTCTGTTGAGGAGATTCATCATCAAGACCAGGAGTAGTACAGTAAGGATACACCCCTCATTCCAGATTAATCTCAGAAGTTTCTTTCTTTCTGTGTATTTGTTTGGCCACAGCTCCTGGCTCTTCCCTCCTCAGTGCTGCTCCTCAGCCTGCTTTCTGCTTCTTCCAAGAAATTTCTAGATCTAGAGCAACAACTTCCCAGGAGCTGCTGTCTGAGAAGCACAATGGGAAGAACTTACTTGTTTGGGTCCTAACACCTGGTAAGAATGATTATTTTTGGCACAGACTCTTCCTTCATGCCTTCATAGACATCTCTGTTCTTTTTGTAGGTGTTCCTCCACCGGTGCTTTCGCCTGGTCTGTATTTCACATACATGTCTTTAAAGCCTGACCAAAACCCAGGATTGATGACAAGACAGTGATTATACAAACACACCTGAAACATGGAGGGAAAGGTTGCTCATCTGGAGAATGTGGCACATAGAAGGAGACTGGGGGATGATATTCATTGTAATAATATCAAGGTCTGCTAACAACTCTGCAGGAGGCAAGCTAAAGAGACTTTATTAGAGACACTAGTGAAATAGAAATGTCATGACCCAAGGTTCCAGGGAAACAGAACGGGAACATTGTTCTCTTCATGCCTCCTGGAGAGAATATTTTTGGGGGTAACTTTTACAACTGAAATATATTACAACTTCTATAAAAAACAAGAAAGTTTCTAAGTTTTCTGATTCCTAAGGTTGCACAATCAAGACCCAGGGACTGGTATCATGTGCTACTGGTATAATGTGATGCCAGTTATGTGAGTTGCACAATCAATATGATTATATATATGAGATTCAAACAAATTGTGCATAGTTATTTTATTTTAGAGATTTATGGATGACCCTTGAAATTTTCCATTATACCAAAAATTTGTCTAATTAATTAGCATTAAATAGATGCATATCTGAAATGCAAAGCCATCAGATATTGGATAAAAAACCTCCCTCCATTTCATTTACCTTGCAGCTGAGGTGCCAGACTTAAATCATTAGCTTCATTCATGCCAATGAGTTTTCAAAGAGAAATTATGGCCTTTTTTCAACTGTACATGTCACAGTGCTTTAGGAAATAAAGTCTGCAACATTAAAAGTAATGAGCAGGTTTAGAAGTGAGTGACTAAGGTATCATGTGTTCAGAAATGATTGCAAAAATGGTTGCTGTGTGCCTGCATCCAGACAGGGCACTAAGACTAAGACATAAAACTAATGCTTATCTTCCAAAGCACGTGGTGATGTGGTGGGTGAGTGGAAGAAACTGTAATTTCCCCAAAATATCTCTGCTTCTTGTTTTCTTGGCCCACTACTGATTTTTACAAGAGGTACTTGTTTGGCATTTCTGCAGTTGCTTACTCATTTTCTCTGAATGACATTGCTGCCTGTCCTCTCTCAGAGTAGCTAGGTAGCCACTAGGAAAAAAAAAAAGAGAAAAGAAAAATAAGAAAAGTTCATTCTAATATATTTAAATACACAGAAATAACACCTGCAAAACAATATTCATTATATTTCTCTTTTTCTCAACTGCCAGCCCTCTGTATGTGGGGCAGATGCAGTGAATCACAGTAAATCTTATAAAATTGGCATTCTCTGAGATATTTAACACTTATTTTTGCCAGTATCTTCAATATTGGAGGGCTATAGCAGCTCACAAGAACATGCATGTCATCAAACACACACATTCCCACCTGTGTATGCTACCTTTGCTTGTAATATTTGCCAAGACTGGAAATGTGGAAAAGCATCTTCTATGTAGATAGAATTCTATTGCTCCTTCAAACTCCTGAAGGAGCTTTGGGTTGATTTCACAGGGTTCAAATGGATATATTTCTTACATTAACCATTTATGTTCTTTACATTATAACTTCTCTTGGTAAGAAAAGGTGGAATACATTGCTAGATTTAAGGTAAAAAAAACCCAACAAAACCAAACAATACTTCCTATGGCTAATTTATTTTTACAGATATTAAATTAGTAGATATGCCTGCTATTTTCCATGTCAATAAAATGCAGCTTAAAATCTAGCCAGTCAGTCCTTACTGTAAGCAAGAGCCATGTCAACAGTTCATTTTCACTTGAATTCCTTTCAAATAAGGTGCATAACTTAAGTTTCTAACACCCAGTTCTTGAGAAAGAAAGAAAGAATTGCAAAAAGGAAGAGCAGTATATTCCCATGATAAAAAGGATCTTACTATTTTAAACAAATATTTCACCAAATGAGTCAATGTAATTGAAGTTCAGCATGCTTTAACCTATAAATGCTTGAAAGGTGCTTTTAATACGCAAAGGAAGACTAACCTAAAAAAAACTAAAAGAAAAATGGTACCTGTCAGACTACTAATAATTTAAATAGAAACAAATTTTACATGAATAGTCAGAAAAAACCTCTGTGTATTTTTGAAGCTAGTACTTGTGATCAGTAACTTTCTTTACTTGCTTCACTTCCTCATAATGAAATAACAGGAGCTGTGATGAAACCCCTTCATCATACACTGTCGTAAAAATTGCTAATTATGAAAATAAGAGGATAATTCCAATGAATTAATCTCTAGTTTGCTTTGAGGTTTATATGAAAAATATTCTTAATGACTCTAAAAGTTCCAAACACTCCCTGTCAGCAGGAGGGTACTTGGCTAGAAATACACACCGCTTTCACATGACTGCATATCTCCTGGTGAAAGACTCAAACAGCTGCGTAAGACTTACCAGTGCACATTTTCATGAGACTGAATGTTTAACATCATTTCTGTTGTTTGTGTTACTGAATGATCCAGCCACATAAATTAAATTAATTAAAATGTGGGTTTTTTTATAATATAGATGCAGTCTCTTGAGACACCTATCATAAACACTTATACTAGATACTATCATCTAAACCCAACCCCAGCAATGCACTTTTCACAAATGTCCAGGGATACCAACTCAACATTACAATAACATCATTTCCGCCTTTGTTTCCCTCCCTTCCTTCCCTCAAAGGGTTCAAAACAAGCCAAAATCCTCTTGCAACCTTTGACTGAGATTTTTTGGTTGGGTTTTTAATGCTTCTTTGGGGGTTTTTGCAGGCTGCTTGGGTGCTGCAAAGCCTGCCCTTATCCAGCGCTTTGGTCAGATAAGCTTCCTTGGCTGCCGCTATCAGCTGCCTCATCTTATCTCGCTTATCTCTATACCTAGCTTGTGCTTTGCAGTGAGAACAGAAATCCCCGATGGTAGTTTGAAGCGGGTAGAAATAAAGAAGAGAGAACAGACCCTCTGTAGCTTTACCCAGACTTTAATGGTGTTCTTTTCTTCAGGATATGTGCTACCAGAGAGACCCAGATAGGGTCGTTACACAGACTTTTATAGAAAAAGGAGAAGGGAGTAGTGATAAGGTGGGTCCAAGGTTCTTAACAAATCACAAATTGACATGGGGTGACAGTTTTCCAGTGAGTCTTGGGCAAGGGCGGAACATATTTGCATTAGCCTATGAACGTTACAGAACAATAGAACTTTCTGGCAACTGTTGAATAGTAAAACCGTATGATGAATATTAAAATAACAGAGATGGAACTGAGTCTATGATTGACAGGGTTAGAACGTGGCAGCTAGGGGATTTCCCCTAGCCCACTGCCACAGGTTTTGTCCTTATGTCTTCCCTATGTACAAGTCCAAATAAGACATGGTCCCACTTAATTCAATTACAGCGGCTAATTATGACAACAACAATCAATAAAATCCCAGAATCCTTCTTGCATACTGCCCTTGAAATGAGGGGCAACCAAACAGGAACTATAGCAATGCACTCAGAGATTGAAAATTACTTCTGGGTTTCAATCCCTCTTTTATTAAAGGCAATAACTGATGTATTTTTACTCCACTTTCTTGAGAGTATACAATTACAGACAATACTGTATCACACACAGGAAAGAGGGGGACCTAAACACCTCACTTTGATTGCAGTTCTCAAGTAACTTTAATTCTCAAATAGATATTATCAGATACGGGTGTACAGATCTATAGCTGACTCCTCTAAAAACAAATACCTGCCCAACCTGCTTGCACTCTGTGAAGATCACAAAGTATTTTGCTTACACTTAACCCTGAACTTATTGCCATGTTAATTATGAACACACCTTATTATCAGCTTGAAGTGGAAAGGCGAGCCTGTGCCTGTGTCTGAACCATTGTGCAGACCTGCTGCCATAAGGTGGGATGGAACAGGACCAGACAGTGTCATCACTCAATGGATGAAGTGTGAAGGCACACAGCTCACCTTGGGGTCCTGTGTCCTGAGCCAAGGGCATACGCTTCAGGAAGATAAAGTCAAGTGAAATTAAGTGAATGACTGCCTTCAGAATGATGAGGAAATGTACATCTCTGCCTCGGCAGATCTACTCAAGGAGGAATAAATACCCACTGTGGATTTTTGTGATAAAGGCTTTTTGTAAATGTCTTTGCACCTGGTTTGCACAGAGCTAGAATGGAGTGATTTTAAAAGCCAAACAATACATCTGCTATAATACCCAAGTCAATTACAGCTTTAACTCACTTCAGAGAGCTGACAGCAGATGGTGTGTGCTCAGGTAACTCTGTCTGAATACCATTGGTTTTGGCATCATGATGGCTAGACATGAAATAAACTAAACCTTAATCATGTTAAGCCAACAAGTTGATCATAAGTGATGGAGGGCACAGAGCAAGACAATATGGCCAGTCCTCATTAATGTTAATCAGTTAACCTCAGCCTCCATAATTATGCTCAGACACAAAAAAATATCACAGGATATTCCAGTGAGGGGCAGACCCAAAGGCTACCTTCACCTATAAAATGCAAATATGTCAAAGAATAAAGTTATGCAGCTGCTAAGTTTGCTGAAGCTCCCAGCATGCATCCTTCCATTGACTGTGTGAGGAACAGTGGAGGCTGACCAGGCATGGTATGCCTGAATCTCACTCCCATGTCTTCACTCCTTCCTACTGCTAAACGACTTTTTATACATAACACTTACTGAGAAGTTTTAGGCTTCACAGATGTTTTCTTTATCTCTGATACTGAAAAAAATTACTTCCTGTTCCATATTGTGTACTTGATACTACTGATATAGGATCATTCCTTCTTAAAAAAGGGTGAATATTATTAAAAGAGAACTGAATACCTACCAAGGAAGTTTTTTCCCCCTATGTGAAAGACAAGTGCTTTCCTTCCAGAAATGAGCAAAGTGTGTAAGTTCAAGTAGAATTTGGTTCCTTTCCTTGACAAAGTAAAAATTGTCTACTTCTTGCATGGTTTGCTCAGCATCTTTATGTCAAGCAAAACTAAGATCCCAGCTTTGTTCTTTGTCTCTCTTTGTTGTTTATACACACAGATTTAATGAAGAGATGTAAATTATTCAGGTAGATACAATATATATATTTTAAAGCTTCTATTGCAATTGTTGCTACATGGAACAGTACTAAATTTTAAAGTTTATTTATTCATAGTTACTTGCTTTGTGAGTCAGTAGAGCTCCAGTGGTATATAAGATAAAATCAGAAGTGTTAGCATTTTCCTAGGCCAAAACGTATATTTTAGTTTTAATAGTACTGTTTCTATTTCAACTATACTCTTTTTTTAATATTAATTTCTAATTTACACGACTATAGTTATGGGAAGAGCCTCATCAGAGAAGGGAAACATATAAAGGAAAAAACCTGGACTACAGACAGTTAAAATGTTCAAATTTTGTATTTATTGAAAAATCAAAGCAGGAGATGATTATTGTATTGCTTTCTGGAAGCACTGTTTTTCAAGCCTAGGCATATCTCCTTCATGGCAAAAATGGTACAGTAATTTTACCACAAAAGATACTGTAGGAAGGTGTTGCAGTAACCAAGGAATGAATTTTAGTAACACAGAAACAAATGTTGGAGGAATAACAGGACTGAAATATGAAAATAATTTTTAGGCATGGTTATTTCTGTCAGAGTTTGCTGCAATTTAAAGAGAAAACTCATTGATGATGATGATGATGATGATGATGGTAATGATACTTTAGTATGAACTGATGAGGAACTGAGCTTCTATTGCATGACTTGGACCACTGGTATGATGAAGTCTTTGTTCAAGCACAAAGTGTGGACACCTTGTAAAATAAAATATCAATATAATCTCATCCAAACATAATCTTTAAACCTATATATTACATTCCTGTGACATTTAAGATAAATTACAGAATAACTTATCCTTTTATTTAAATATTCAGAATATGAGTAGCCAAAGATTAATCCTGCATTTTGGTTGGTTTTCACTCAAATCACTGGTTTCCAGTACATAGATCTTTTAGTAGAATGATTGTGATACACTTGTGAGATGGTTGTGATAGTCTCAAAAGCAGTCTCCACTTATCTGTTTTACATGATTCCTATCATTGTATTGGGATGCTTCACAGTCTTCAGCATATAGCAGAACAATTAAAAAAAAAAAAGGTTTAAAAGAGGTCTTAAGAGGTCACTTAAAGTATTCTATTACAAAGACTGGATCCATGATATTTGTATTGTTTCTAACATTTTTGTGTTAAAAGTTTCTGATGGATCTTCCTTATCCTTCCTGTGGAATTGATTCAACCGTTTAACTGCATTTAGACTTAAAAGTAATTTCTTATTTCCTAACCAAAAAGTACTTCATGACAATACAAATTTACATTTTCATGTCCTGTCTCCTGTGATTACAGAAAAATATTTGTTCCTCTTTGTGTCAACCTTTTGTGTAGTTGAAGGTATATTTTCCTCAGACCGGTTCAGTTCTGTCATACTGTACATAGACCATGTTCTGTATCCCTGTGTTCAGTCTTCTTTTTCTCCTCTGGACCATACTGGAGGGCAATATCTTGTATTAGATATAGCTGAGGTCTGCCTCAAGATGGAATAAATGACTTCATGTATCTGACATTATATGAACCTCAACAGCAGCTTTTTCTTTTCTTTTTTTCCTGAAATATGGTGTTACAGCCACTAACCCACAGACATTGCCTCCTCCTGAACCCTTACTACATAAGATGTGCAAAGGAGTTGACGAATTGTGAGTAGAGAGGAAGAGAAGTCAAGAGGATCCCCTCACTCTGTGTTCTGGTGGAAAAAGGTCTCTGCTAAGGGCAAGGGCCACCATTGAGTCTACAAACTTGAGTGCCTTTCTCCTGCTCACATACCCACAACTGAACTACAGAATTTCATTCCTTTTGCTCATTCTTCCTGATATTGCTTGTTTCCCTACTTCAGAAGTTACCTCTAAAATGCTGAGAATGAGAACAATGTGTCTCTTAGATTAAAAGTTGCATATAAAGCAGTCTGTCATATACAGAAAAAGTTCTCCAACTGCTTGTAAAAAGATTTACTTCCTATTACATTATCACCAGCATTATATGTGTGATAGTAGCCTCTGATATTTGTAATTCAGGGAATTCCTGAGCTGGACATGTTTTCCATGTGTGTAGGAAACTTCAAAAGGTTAATATTTCATGAATTTGACTGAACATTTCCTGAGCCCGTGTATACTCTTAATAGGAGTAATATCTGGTGACAAGGCATTTCCCATATGTACCATACGTACATTACATATTCTTTTATCTTTTTAACATTTTTTTTTAATTGCATCTCATGTGACTTCTAGTTCATATTCTGGAAGAGAGAGTGAGCATTCAGTTTCTAATAATCTCCAGAGTACTACCTTCCTGCCTTTGCTGGAAGGGGATCTACCTGCTGCTAGTCAAGGTCAAGAGTGACCTTTTAAGAAAGAGGAAAGCAAACAGGTGTAAAATAACATAGAGTTTTCTAGAACCCTTCCACTGCCGATAAAATCACTAAAATGCTAGAGTCCTAAATAAAAAGCAGGACAGATAAATATCGCTCCTGCCGGCTTTCTTAGGACGCTTTCCCGGATAACTGCTTCCCGAAGCCGGAGCGATCCTAGTGCCCCAGACCTCCTTTGAAGCGGGGGTGGTGACACCAGGAGGGCACACGTAGGCCCCACCGGTGGGAGCTGGGTTTAGCGTGGAGTGGGGGGGTGGCGAAAGTCGTAGGAGATCCGAAGACAAACGGAGGGACTCCAGGTTTGAACGCACAGTGGTTTATTATGCCACCATGCTCTCCTCAGGGACCGGAGCCCCAAATAGCTCGGGACATGGGGTCTTAAGGTGAACAAACAGCCAATTAGGTGAGGGTACAGGGGAAGGGTTAGGGAGGGTCCAGGGTTACAGAGCCAGTAACTTGAGGAATGTGAAGGACAGGAGGATGAGCAAGGAGGGAAGAACAAATCATTAACTGAATAACGGAGAACTTACTAGACTTAGGGAGTACACAAAAATTAATAGACAACTGTGTATCCAATGGGTAGACTCAGAGGTGGGTTTGTTATAGTTTGGGTTACACCATCGTGATGTCTGTTTCCCGGGGGAGTCCTCCAGCTCTGGGAGTTCTCCACCAGAGCTCCTTTTCTTGGGTGGTACATTCTGGGGCCTTCAGGCCTTTATTATTAATACGTATCACCCCGACAGATAAAGACTAATAATACAAGGCAATGGTCAATAGATGAAATAAATGAAGTGCTATATACAGATAGGGTTAGAAAGAAATTTAAGGGTTGATAGAGAAGTTTCTGCACTCAAGCTGGAAGTCTAAATAGCAAAATGGGAGCATTGCTCTGAATAGAACAAAAGTATATTGGAAACTTGGAGAAAGACAAATAATAGGACATATTTACCAGAATACAACATATGTAAGGAACCTAAATCTATCTGGGAAGTATATAGCTTTTAAAATGTCAGCTCTTATGTTTTTGTCTGTTTCCAGAAGTAAAGAATCATTTTGGATTCATTTTCTCCCCCCCCCCCCCCCCCACAACCAAAAAAAACAC
>VYZT01029251.1:0-15968 GCA_013400735.1 Pomatostomus ruficeps | reverse complement strand
CCCCAATAATGCAATAAACATCAAACTGTTTATAGTGGGATAGGACCATGTCTTGAATTGTTAGCACAAGGTATAATAGCAAAAGTGGTGGAAGAATGCGATTCCAAAATGATTGCCTGTTCACAATGACATAATTCTACTTGCAAATATGTTGACTTCTATTTCCTTTAAATGGGATACACCTGCTTTATGCTATTCAAACCTTTTCTAGGAACATAGAAAATGAGTGAAAACAAAGAATTACTCCTTGAAGGAGACTAACTTTACTTTTGTACTTAGAGCTAGAGAGCATGACTACAAGTTCAGGCTTTTACCAGGGAAGTTCAATTTGGCTGAAGGATGTGTTTCAGTCCTGAAAACTCCCTCAGATACTCTGACTATGTAACATATACACCTGAAAGAATAGGGAAATTTTCTTAGCTGATCCTGAATGATAGATAACTTTGAAAAAGAAGAGAAGATAGAAGTGTCAAAAGCTCACTTGAAAGAGACTCCAGAGGAGAACTTTAATCTCATAGAAAAATAATTGGAGGGGATTAATCGATTGCAAGTGGTTCACAAATTGGTCAATATAATGTCAAAGCCAGAAGGATTGTGGAGATCTCATTAAATACTTGTATGGACCCTAGTGACAGTGATGACTTGCTGAATTATGCTTAGTGAATAAGGAGTAATAAAACAAATGATGTTTATCAACTTTGATCAGAGATATTAACTTGTTCTAAACTTTTGTTATTAGAGCTAGATGGTTACCAAAAAGCCTTTGAAACCTGTCTGCAGTTGCTGTGGTTATCATGCTAGCGTATCTAAATACAGAAGTGAGAAGTGCATTTTTTCCTACACAGGGAAACAAGAATTTATAAAACAACAAACTGATGACCAAATGACTGATTGACTGAAAAAAAAATGTTCACAAGATATGTTTCAAACTTCCTGTTCTAATAAAAATATTGTATCACAGATTAGAAATGAATGCTATGAAATAAATGCTGTGTTAAATTATATTTGTGTACAAATATGGGGTGAAGAGAGAGTTCTTTGCTCAACAAGTTTTACATCAAGGGAAAGAAAGAAGAATTTATAAGACTGACCTTGATCTACCTGCATTATTTATAGACAAAGGAAAAGGTATTATTTAACTTGCCAACACAAGATTTAGGAAGATAATATATAATAAAAAGAGGTAAAGAATGTTATGTTCAAATGAGATGTGTGAACAAGTAGTCAAAGAGTGGATAAGACAATAAAAGGATTGGATATTGAGGAAACAACAGTTACCAACCAATTCCATCAAGAAATGCCTTTGCCTAAATTTTTGACCTTTATTTTTCGTAGTTGAATTATTTTTCTTTTAGCAGTCCAGTCATTTGCCATTTTAAAGTTAAATTTGAAGAATAAAGACAGAGAGGGAAAAAAATCACAGCAAGAGCTCTTTCTATTGTTGTTCTCATTTTATCTTTTTTCCCATGTATTTTGGGGGTTTGTGTTTGTATTACTGAAGCAGTTCTGAATTCTAATGATAAAGCACTTGGCTCGAAACCAACATGTGCAATAATAGGCTTAGTTACTCAGTACTTGTCCAGAATCTCTGAGAATTTCAAACCTTCACATATTTGGAAACAGTGCATATCTTATCCATGGTTTAAAACAATAAAAGAAGAAAGTGTATGCCAGAATATGGAAGCTGCAACTTGATTTCAAAACACTTTAAGCATGAGAGACTGATTTTTTCTCTTTTTCTTCAAAAAACAAAATGAAAATAAGTTGGAAAGTGAAAAAAGAAAAAAACAATGTTATTAGAAGGGAAGGTATCTAATACACCAGATGAGTGTGCTGCCATTTAAAGAGACATCAAGAAGCTAGATAAATGGGCCAGCAGGAACACCATGAAATACAATACAGGGAGATGCCGAGTCCTGCCCCTGGGGAGGAATAAGCCCAGGCTCCAGAGCAGGCTAGGGGCAGCTGGCTAGAAGTCAGCTCTGCAGTGAAGGACCTAGGGGTCATGGTGGCCAGGTTGAGCACAATCCAGCAGTGTGTCCTTGCTGTAAAGAAGGAAAATAGCATCCTGCCCCCAGGATATGATGGTGTCTGGGTTGTTCCTGTCCAGGTGCAGGACTTTGCACTTCCCCTTGTTAGACTACACGAGGTTCTGTCTGCTCACTTCTCCAACCTGACCAGGTCCCTCTGGGAGGCGGCACAACCCTCTGGTGTGTTGTTTCTCCCAGTAACCAAAGCAGGGAGCTGCATTCTGAAATCATGCCAGATCCTGAATCTCAAGGAGCTGAAGGCACCCGAAGTGACAAGCAGCACCCTGCGCAACACTCTACTCTGGCTAGCTCTAAAGCAGATTATTCTCACACAATATGTCAGACATGCTCTCTGGCATGCTAGATTTTATGCAGAGGTTAGATATTTGCCCATTCAGTGGGAGAGGTAACATTTACAAAAGCCAGGACTAACTGCATTTAATCTGTTGGAGATTAAGTTCCTTTTAGTCACTGGCAATGACTTCTTTTAGCCAAAACAGAAAAGAAGCTCCTATGACTGGAGGCAAAATGTGAACCAGTTCAGGTAAGTCCCTTCTCCTCCATCTGTTGACCTAGCAAAGCAGGTGGAATTGAGAAATTCACCTGGAGGCAATCCCCATTTGCCTGCACCCAGACCATTACCTGCCATAACCTCCACCTAGTTACAGGGTGGAAAGGTAGCCAAGGTGTAGGACTTGGCCACCATCTCTCCCCAGCAATTTAAAGTCAAACGTCCTCAGTAGCATGGTGCTCTTGATCCTCTGCATAATAAGCAGAACCTTTCATAACTCTTAGTTACTAAAACAATGTTGTATAAAAAGCAGTGCAAGGATTACAAACAACGGTGCCAATGCTAATTAGGGTTAGCCAAGGTTTTCTCATTCATACAACTAAGGGAACATATGGGAAATGTCATGTTGTCATAGCAGATTCTTTGCTTCTAAAAGTTGTGTGAAACATCAAAGCCAAGTAAAATAATAGCTGCGTGCAACAAATGTGAAGTACAAGAGCTTCAGATAGCATATCTTTTTTTGCTGCCTGACAGGGACTGCAGTAAGAATGCGTGCAAAAATTAAGTCTACTGTGATGTCTATTGTCAAGCTGTTAGTCTGACTCTTCTTCTGAGATGTTTCTCTAATTTTTGTATGAAAGCATTTAAAATATCATTTTTAAATAAAAGTGCTTTTATTCAAACAGCACAGAAAGCTCTAGAATCAAAAATATTATTAAATGAAAGAAAAATTATGCCTTGTAAAAGCTTGAGTCACCTCCTCTTCGTATGGATGTAGCTTGTCTTTCTCCCTGTAGGTCTGTAGGTTTGAATTAGAAGAGAGTCAACAATTCTTATTGTTAATTACTATTTGTACATGGATCTCTCTTTAATGCGATGATTCTGCACAAATAATAGAAGAGGCATTTCCCCTTCTGCGTTGGGACTCACATCAGAAAGAAACCTTTCAAGTGTTGCTCCAAGTGGTCCGTGTATAAATATAACACTAATGTAATTATAACACTTATATAACCTAAATATAACACTCATGTAATTTCAGTGGCTCTCTTGGCTTCTCTGAGGAGCACTGAAGTAATTTTGAGGAGACAAACAGAAGCTGGTGGGAGGGACCCACAGGCTGAGATGGACATCTGCTTACCAGGAGAGTGTTTAACAGGCTTTTATTATTCCAGTAAGAGAAGAAGCAAGGCACTGAAAAATATGTTAGTTTCAAAATGTGAATGTGCTGTTTGAGTTTTCATTCTTGAATTTCTTTGTGTATTTTTCATTAGCAATGTTGTTGGATTCACTGTTCACAGCTCTTCAAAGAAAGGAAATATAAGTATCTGAAATATAGATATATCCAGAAGTTTCCTTTCTGTTTCTGACTCTCTACCTCCAAAACATGGAAAATGCAACATTTTGCAAGAGCAAAGGTTTTCTTTTTGTATTCTTGTATTCTTTGCCCCATTCCAGATGACCCAGGCCTTTGCGATGAGGTTTCTGGTTTTCTGCCTTTTTTTCACCTTCCTTTTGGTGAGGTTTTTCATTTGTTTCCCATTTAACCTGACAGAACAGAGGCAAAACCAGTCAACTTTAACAATGTCTGTGTTTGCTCAAAATCATGCCTGCTGGAAAACCTAACAGGACGGCAAAGATGAGTCTTAAGCTGTGTGTGGACCTTCAGAAGTTCAAGCCTTATGTGAGATTGTGCCATATGATTAACAGGGAAGCTGAGCTGGCATGGAAACTTCTGGGTAATCTGAATATCTGAGTTTGAGGGAGAAAATCAGTAGGCTGTGTTAAGACTGGCAATACCCCATCTGTGGAGCAGTGGGACCCCTTGGGAACTGTTGCCACCTTTTGTGAACCAGAGTTTGAGCTCTCTTCTTCCCTCAGCTCTCTAGAATATGTGATATCTGTCCTGTGGCTCTTGTGAATTTGTAGGTTTGCTGGCTAGTTTTTGTGATCAGAAAGGTAGGACACATCTATATTATAGGGATACCAACCATTGTAGACCTACAGCTTACCAGTGATTTTAAGGACTGAAAATAACGCAACTTCAATGCAATATTCAGGACTGCTCACTTAAACCTTGTTTTTACACTATCTTACTTCTTAACTGAGGCCATGGCTTCAGTTGATAAATACTACACGAAAAGCTATCTCTGTATTGTTCCTGGCAGAAACTACTAGAACCATGTTGAGAAAACTCATTGTTAATAATCATAGTGTAGAAATTTGTTTGAATTACTTATGATTTACTCTCAGGTGAGAGGGTTTGTTACGATTTCTTTTTCTGCCAACCCTTCCTTTTAGTGGTCTGGTGGAAAATGGAAGGCAGAGTCATCAAGAGAAACTGAGACTGTTTAGGGCCTGTAGATGGCATTATGACATTGCTGCATTTCTGTTGACTAGCTCTGAACACATGAAAAATTATGAAGTACCAAGAGGTCATAAAGGTGTATAGCAGCTGTGTCACATCTGATGAAGGTACATGACTGCCAACCAGCATAATTTAAACCCCTTAAAGTATATCAGGTGCAATGCTCAGCTGCAGTTCAGTGTAGTAAGTGAATGCCATATAACCTATGAGTAATGTACTGAGTAATGCAACCTAACTGTTTCTCAGGAGAATTTGGCTGTAGTTTTAGTCAACTAAGATTAGCAACTGGCAAATCAAAACTGGATGTCTTTGTGTAGTCAACAGTGGAAAAGGCCAAGATGTGCCTTAGGGCCTTCACTATACTGGCATAGAGAAAGCAAAATGACCTGGCTACATTACACTATTGATATTATGTCCTGGAAGTAACCAAGATATGTCACTGGAATATTATTGCTTTTTTTTTTTTTTTTTTACTTCTCAGAATGCAGGACAGAAAATGAAGATGCAGCTAAAAGTGGAAATATATACTGAAGGAAGTATAGGATTCAGTTAGCATGCTGTCCTTCCTTCTGTGAATTAAGTTTCAGGTCAGTAGTCTGTAACAAATCCTCTGTTCCAGTGGGAGACAAGCTAGTGCATTACAACACAGAAACCAGACCACCTTTTAAAATGCTTGTGAAAATGAGATTATATCTACCAGGATGCATAAAAGTATTTAACACATTAAATCAATATTTTTCTCAGATTAACCTATCCTTTCTTATTTAAAGGACATACCTTTTCAGCAGAGATCAGCTATACTAAAATTACCCTCAGCAAGCAGAGTAAATGATGAAATAATCATTATGATCTAAGACGAAAATTGTACTGCAGAGCTTATTTAAAAAATAAAGCTTTCTTTTTTGTTCTAAATATGTTTGTAGTTTGCTAGTATTCCTTACCATGGTGTTAATAGTTGAAATTGTAAGCAGCATTTTGTTAAGTATGTCAAATATGTCTGGGGAGTAATGGAATTGCTTACCATAGGGAATTAAAAGCAGCATATCAAACTGACTGTTCATTAACTGTAACTTGGGGGTTTCACACATTGAACAGGGGCTTATTTTGCATCAACCACAGGCATATTTTTATAATGCAGACCTGCTGCTGTTGTCTAGTTTTCTACCAGAAGAAAAATCCTATCCCTATGCTTTTTGATAAGGTCACTGATAATGTGTCAGAAGAATGAAATGGTCCTATTGAGCCAGAATCTGAGCAAAATACAGCTGTTACTGATAGCAGAATCATTAGTGTCTTGCTGTGGAAGAAAAAAAGCATCTTTCATAATTTAAGGGACTGTTAATCAGAAGTTGTATCCATATTGCATATAGATATTTATCTATATGAAACAATTATATTTTCAGTGTTTTCACACAAGATTTTGACAAGACTAGGTTTACCTCAGATGATATCTTTTCCTGGTGTCCTTTGAGCCATGTCGCCCAGCTGACAAGATGCTCTTGAAGCTGTTAGCGCTTTCTGCCTTTGAAACATGGACTTGCATTCCTGTTAAAACTGGAGCAATGAACTCTGTAGGGGCACGAATCCGTAAGAATGAGCAAATTGCTGTTAGGACAGGCCTCAGAAACACATCTATGTACAGCAGTAAGCACAATCCATTCTCCATTCACTACAGTGGCTCCCTATGGAGTGCTGAATAGGTAGAGCAGAACTTGCATCTGTCTGTCTTAGCAGCTCTGTTTGCTTTTTCATATTCAGCTGCTTTGCATTTATGAGGAAACATTGTTTCCTATTAACAAAATCTGGAATCTTGGACAACATTATTTTGGTTAAATTAAATTAGCTTTTGCCAGCTAATAGATTAGCAAAATATATTCATTAAAAGTGTGGGATATAACTAGAGTGAAGGGAAATGAATACTCAAGAGAGTTGTATTTGATTTTGCTCGTATTGACACTATATATGACTATACCTGTTAAAAGCCTGTTTTGGCTATTACTCATTTTATGCATTTTAGGAAAACTGTTTCAAAATGTATAGTGCAATTTTCTTCTCAGACAGAAGGTTAGTAAATGTTTTGCTGTGAGAAATGGAGTTTGTCTGCATGATAGATAGTGACTTTGTGCCTGAGCATGGTGATTGTGTCAATGTTATGTTTCTTGTAGTGCTACTTAGCTGAAATGCAGCTGAGTTTTGTGATCCAGATCTGGCACTGAACAATGCTGCTTCACTGCGGTCTATGAATCTGTGCAATTTAAACAGTGGAGCATAAGCCTTGCAAGTTCAAAACCATTTAGATCAA
The DNA here is from genome assembly GCA_013400735.1 of Pomatostomus ruficeps. Classification (NCBI taxonomy): domain Eukaryota; kingdom Metazoa; phylum Chordata; class Aves; order Passeriformes; family Timaliidae; genus Pomatostomus; species Pomatostomus ruficeps. The sequence continues at coordinate 8,760 of VYZT01029251.1, read as the reverse complement.
TAAGTCCTTCTCCTATGTCAAATACAACTGTAATAATTAAATAGTATATACAGAACAGTATATACCAGTTCTTGCATACTCATACATGCTCTTGATGACTTCAGAGTTGACTGCTTTGAGCATCCACTATTAAATTTGTTTTGAATAAATTCTGCTGATAATTTTATTACCTCTCTAAGAGCATGTTTTCATTTAGAACAATGAAACAGGCCTTAATGAATGAGTAATAATTAAATGGAGGTATTTAGTCTCTGCTTCTAATAAGAGACATAGCAAATAAGATGTTTACTAATAATTATAGGGAAACAATCTAAACAGTTCTTTTATCATATTGAAAACCATTGGGAAACTGAGGGGGATATGGTTCCTCTTAAATTACTACTGCTACCTTTAGTGCTAAATTGCTTAAATTATTAGCAATATCTTAAAGGTTCTGTCATTCTTCAGACTTTATCAGTTTTCCTCCCCTTCTTCCCCTGCTGTCTGCAGCCTAGGAGTCAATCTGGTGCAGGAAATCTTCAGCTCCTACCACTCAGTGACAGCAGTTCAAACGAATGGCAGAATCCCCACTGCCTGGAATGGATGCCATTTGTCTTTGGAAGTGGGTGGTTGCAAGCATGCAATCATAAAAACTCTCAAAAGTTTTTTTCTCAGGTTTCCCCACTTCTGTCTTGATATTTTCCACTACTTTGTAATGCCAGTATGGTCATTTGAGCTCAGTCTGTCTCACTATCATATTTATTATGTTTCTGCTGCAAAGCACTTCTCCATAACCATAGCCAGGCACTGTTGTACAGAGACAGGAAACTGGGGTCCTTGAAATCAAAGATGTTCTGCTGTACAGTCTCTCAAAGCAGCAAACATCACTCACTGCCTTCTTCTCTCCCCCGCCACAGCTCACGTATGGTGTGTGGGCCTTTGCTTCACAAAGCAACCAACCCTCAGATCTGCCAAGCAGCAAAAAATGTGACTTAAAGCAGCAGTACCTAAAGAGGAGAAGTTTGCAATTTTCTGTGAAGAGAATAATAAAAATCCCAGAGATATATCCATTCCCCTCAGACAGCACATGTTGTCAGGCACCTGGGGAAAGACGCAAGTTTTGGGGACTACTAGTGATACTGGCAAAATATAGGGCCTGGTGCAGCCCTTGAGCATGGTCCTATTAAAACCATGGCTGTTTGACACAGCAAAAAAAGCCTGCAGACTTCCAAAAAAGTGTTAATTTTCAAGGCATGAATTGAATATTTTCCTCTCCAAATGTTGACTACAAATTCCAGACTTGTCTGTAACTCATTCCTAAGTAAGCTGTGGAACCTTGAAAGAGGGTCAGTGCAACACCTTCAATATTCTTCTCTAGAGATGTAACTATTTTCACAAAAATTTAGAACCACAAAATGGTTGAGGTTGACAGTAACCTCTGGATATCATCTGGTCCACCTCCCCTTTCAAGCAGTGCCACCTAGAGCAGGTTTCTCAGGACCGTGTCAGATGACTTTTGAATATCTGCAAGGAGAAAGTATCCACCATCTCTGTGGCAACCTGTGTCAGTTCTTGGTCACTCTTACAGCAAAAAAATGTTTCTGCATGTTGGGAATTTTCTCCCATATCTACTTTACTTTCTTCAGAAACATTTGCATTTTGTAAGAACTGAGGCGTATTTTCTTTGCAAATATAGATAGAGGCAAATATAGATCATGAAATGATAGATTGATGGCTAGGGATATGATCAGGTGTGAGTACTCACTACAGACTTTGCCATCAGGTACACTCATGACTCAAAGAAAGCATGACCCCTTCTCTGGATTTCCCCACAAGTCCAGTCCTCAAATAATTCATGTAAATAGCCTCCATTTAGCTTCCTGTCTTCCTTTTCTAGTGGCAAGATTATGCAGAGCTGGTTACTCCCTGTCTTTCCTGGGAGTGTCATGGTCATTGCAATCTCCTGCTTTCCTCTTGGGAATGGCTAGAGAAGAGAAGGAGACCCAGCTGAGGTCCCACACATGTAGCAGCCATTTGCCAGCTTTTAACTGAAGTCACAAAAGACAGTCTCTCTCACTGACATATTATTCAGCTTCATAGGTCTTTTTAATACAACTTCATGACAGTGCCATCCTCCTTTTGGTATTTTTGTGAATTTAGTGAGCTGCCTGCCAACAAAATCCCACTTTCTTCCCCCACCAAGTTAGAAAAAGGAATGAAGCTGCTAGAGTAGATCTGTAGGCTGTTTTTCAGGCACAAGTTAAAGTACAAGATATGCTATTTGAATATAAGACAGAAACTTTTTTTTACTGTGCGGGTGGTCAAACACTAGAGGTGGGTAGACAAAAACTTTGGAGATATTGAAAGTCTGACTGGAGATGGTCATGGGGATCCTGCTGTTAGTGATCCTTCCTGCAGCAGGAGTTTGATGATCTCCAGAGCTCAGCTGCTCTGTATTCCTGTGATTCTCCTACACTACAGCTGTATTTCAGATGCATTCACTTCTACATGAGAGTCTGGGCTTTCAGCTCCGATTGAAAACTCTTCCAACTACTGACTTTTCCCTACAGTATTATGCAGCACCTAATACAATACAATCTTGATTTCTTCTGGGCTTTGGGCTCTACAGTGTTATTGATGGTTTAGCTTCTTAAATGCCGTGTTCACTTTTAAGTGACCACTTGAATTTTTTTGTAGAGGCAAGGTAGCACAAGTCATAATGACTCCAAGTTAATCCTGTTTATCTTAAATAACTGCATTGGATTATGAAGAATCAAACTATATTTATTCTAAATGTAGTTTGTACCCATCTTTCTAAAGAGCCTGCAAAATTTTTATTAACACCATGACCAATTTACCTTTAAGACTGAAATGTGATATATTTTCTCAAACCTCCAGTGTTTTATCATTGCTGGGGGATTTTTGGTGTGGATTTTGTGTGTGTGTTTTTATTTGTTTTGTTTTGTTTTATGGGCAATATGTAGAAATAGAAAAGAACAAGAATAATGCCTTTGTGATACTTTTCTTAAAAAGTCAGTTTCGTCCAACACTCCTTAAATTCCTGTCTTAAGAAGCATGTTAAGTACTAATTTGATGGGAAAATATATATGTGTATCACAGAAATTTCTGCTTCCATTGTATAGAAAAGAGCCTAGGAAGAAAGCTACCAGGGTAAAGAGATAATTTTCATTGTTTCTTTTACTGTGGTTGAGTTATAAATTGCTTTTAAAATTACCTTTTCCTGGGTAAATTTCTCTAGGAATATTTTGTAGGATGACAAAATGTCAAAATATTGTATCAAAAATAGTGTGTCCAGCAGGACCAGAGCAGTGATCATCCCCCTGTACTCAGCACTGGTGAGACCACACCTCGAAGCCTGTGTTCAGTTTTGGGCCCCTCACTGCAAGGAAGACATTGAGGTGCTGCTCCCAGTGCTGTGGTCTAGATGCCAAGGAGGTGATGTATCAAAGTTTGGACTCAATGATCTTGGAGTCCTTTCCAACCTAAGTGATTCTATGATTCTGTAATTCTGTAAAACTGGACATCTGAAAAGACTAGACTTGGACTCTAAGAGAATGGCCTAAAGTTACACTGGATACCATCACAAAGTGCTGAAACAGGAAACAAAGTAGAATTGAAATAAACTCTTTCTGCCACACTGTGCACATAATGCTTCTTCCTGTTCTTCCAATTGGTGATTATAACATTGGGAAAAAACTTTTCCATACCCCAAGCACCTCATGAGACAATAGGCAGGAGACAGAAAGTAAGAAGGGATTCACCTATGTTAGTCAGTCTAAGCTGTCTGTACAGATTGTGGAAAGTAACTGGCACTGTTATGAATTAATTTGATTTAAGTTAAAAAAATGAAATAGTTTGAACACTACTTAGCATATATCCTATATATTCAAGAACGTAGAAGAGCTTTTGCCATTCACTGATAAAATTCTGGCTGCTCTTTCAGCCAGAATAGTCTTTTAAAGTAAACAACAACAAATGTTAGAGATTTATTGTGGTAACATGGGTAACAACTCATGGAGAAGCAGAGAAGTCTTTTCTACTGAGGTCTATTTTTTAAAGGAAAAAAGCCCACATACATAAACAAAAAAGTATTAAATAATCCTAATTAGTTTTCTTTCCTTTGCTTCAGCAGACCTGAGAGGTGAAAGATTCTAACAGAGATTAATATATTAGGAACCAAAATGAGGGTAGTATGGGCAAATTTTAATTAGCTTAAATCACCTTCTATCTGCTTCTTTCATTATGTATTATATTTCATGCATCTGTATGTGTTTTATTTTTCACAGTTTGTAAATGGTATGTATATAAGTAGCATGCCATTTATAAATTATAATTGGTTCTATGTATATCTTCACTAAAACTGGCTCTGTAATGTAGTAATTTGTCAGTATTTGACAATAGAATTACATACTCATCCAAAAGTACTGGAAATCAAAAAGCAGATTGTTATATAACACCTTACTACTCTTCAGTAGTAAGGAAAAGGTTTTCCTGCCTTTACTAACTGTAAATGAAAAATTAGAATGAAAATAAATTCCTCTGACCAGACATGAGGTTCTGGAAGTATATGATGACAGCAGAGTTAGTTAGAGTGTTCTTTCCTTCTGCTATTTAGGACAGTGAGTAACAGAGTCATTGTTACGGAAAATCTCTCAGAGTTTATTTGCAGTCCACCAGAAGATCAAGGCAATTCCACCCAAGCAGCAACTCCAAAAAGAGCAACCAAGAACTGAACTTTTTTAGTCTATGAAAGCAGTACTTTTCAGCCCTCCAGGGAAATTCACTCCCTCTATTTGATCAACCTTGTTCACTTCCATCTCTGTTCCCCCTGATGCCACACGCCCTTTCCAAGCAGTGCATGTCTAACCTCTTCTCTTCTTTAGGGCTGGAAATCTGTTTAGAGCCACAAGACGACCTGATTCCCAGCACCTTAAATATTTAATTCCTTCACAGTGACAGCTGTTCTTCCAGGTTGTGAAAGGGTCTCAAGTGTTTGGTCCTAGTAAAAACACTTCTGTCATCCACTAATTTACTATTATTTTCTGTTTCAGTCATTGATATGTTGCTCCACTGAATGGGCATTCCCAGCATTCCTTCCAAATCTCACCTGTCTTGTCTAGTTGGACTGCATGGACATGGCGGAGCAAAAGTCCTGCTCATGATGGACAACATCTATCATAATCTGTCTGTTATTATAGATGGAACTGTTATGTGGGGATAAAATATATTTGCTTTGTCTTGATTGCAAAACATTCTATAGATACAATATAGGATTACTCAATCCCTGGCTACTTCTCAGGATCACACCTATAGCAATTTATTCAGTTAGCACAACTGTGGTCAAAGTAGCTTCTAATTCTACAAATTGAACTACTTAATAAATATTTTGCAAAAAGGCATTTCAGAGTCATGATTACTGTACATATGCATTCACAGCATAAGAATTTGCTGTTGGCTTGGCAAAGCATGCCCAACATATATATACGTTCATATACCTTTGCATACTCAACTCAAATGTATGTTTGTGGGTATGGCATACAGTAAGAATGCTCATGTACCTAATGTCTTGAAGTGCCTGTGGATTATTTTGTCCATTCATTTCACAGCTACCTGAGCTGTTGCTTTAGCAACCGAAAATCCAGTATAGACAGCTCTCAGATAAGATAGAGATTCAACTTAGTTCAAGTCTGACAGATATGATATCATCACCATTTCTTTCAATATTTGTAGGCTTATACAAATGGAACATTTATTTTGTAGGCTTATACAAAAAAACTATTCATTTTCCTTTTGCTAATGATGTAAAAATACAGTACTCATATCCCTCACTCTCCTTCCCTGTGCACTGAAAGTCATAGTTCATGCCTTTTGAGGCTAGTAATACCTGAATGCGTTGTGCTCCTGCTGAGCCTTTACAGTGTTCTATATGCATCATAGGTTTTGTTTGGAATAATGATCTGGCACTAAACCATCATTAGTCAGTTGGTCTGAATGTAATAGTCTGTCACTTCTTCACCTCAGGCCAGTAATGTCATGTGACATGACTTTACAGACTTACCACATTCTATCAAGTATTCTTGGGCTAATTATTCCAGTTCACACCATCTGCATCACTGTATGACTGAAGGTACACAAATATTTCCAGTTGTTTTCTGCCATGATGATTAATTTCCTTAATTATATGAAAATAACAATTCCAAGGGGAAAAAATAACTCAGTGCAAATAATTCAAGGATACATCTATTATGTACCTGGGATTCAGTATTTCATTACTTGGGTACTTACATTACTTAGGTGAACAACCTAGAAAGTCAGTGCAGGGTAAAGAAGCACTACATACCTCATTCTGTGAAGCCGGCTGTGCTTGGTGTTTTGGTTAAAATGGATAAAAATGTACAGTAAACATTTTAAAAAATATACGGATACTGAAACTTTGTTACGATCAGTCTAGCCCTTTGATTGGCAGTGGAGTAGGAGATGAATGAAGCCATGCTTCCCAACAAAATTTGAACATGTTTTGTTATGATGAAAAGGGGAAGGACCAGTTCTCTACATGGAGGACAAGAACTAGTGTAAGGTATTTCTTAGTGCCACATCTGGAGATCATAATTCATTCTTGAAAAGATTATTCTATCAAACTCAGATGCATTTGATGAAAAGTAGATGTGCATCTAAATTTGTCACCCTAAGTGCCTTCTTTAGTAAAGAAGAAAGGAGTTTATCTAATTCTAAATAAATTATCTAAATAGGTCAGTTGACTAAATTGAGAAGACAGGAATATAAGAATAACAATGGAGCTAAAGTGCAAAGGTTCAGCAAGTTAACATTTTCTTCTGAAGTTTCGTGGATAAGACACCACTGCTAGGAAGGTGATATCCCTCATATTCAAGTGGATATTCCTGTGCATCCATGTTTCTGCCCATTGCATCTTATCCTGCTTGTTGGCACCACTGAAAAGAGCCTGGCTCTAACCCCTTGGCACCGTCCCTTCAGATGCTTGTATACATTGATGAGGCCCCTCTCAATCATCTCATCTCGAGACTGAACAGGCCCACCTCCCTCAGCCTGTTCTTGTAAGAGAGATGCTCCAGACCCTCATCATCTTTTTCACTGTCCAAGGGAAAGCCTTCCTTCCAACATTCCTTTACCCTGTGCTCCTGGGTAAGAGATTTCTGTGGTCTGGTCTTGTCAGTGAAGACCAATGCAAAGAAGAAATTCAGTAATTCTGACTTCTCTGTGTTCTCTGTTACCAGGATGCCCCTCCATTTAGTAATGGGCCCACATTATCCTTTGTTTTCCTTTTGTTGTTGATGTATCTGAAAAAGGCCTTCTTCTTGTCCTTGACATCCTTGGCCAGATTTAATCACAGATGGACTTTGGCCTTCCTCATCTCATTTCTACTTACTCTGACTACCTCTCTCTCTATATTCAGTTCAAGTGGTCTGGTCCTCTTTCCATCTCCTGTATATTTCCTGCTTCTTCTTAAGTAATGACAGGAGTTCTTTATTCATCCGCATGGGCCTCTTGCCCCCTTTTTTTATTTCTTGCTCAAGAGGATTGTTTTCGAGATTGGAGAAAGTGATTCTTCAGTATCAACAAGCTCTCAAACTTCAGGACATTCCCTGCAGGTCCTGTCCCCATAGGATTCTTCCAAGAAGATCCCTGAAGAGGCTAATGCTAATTTTTCTGAAGCCTGTGATTGTATCTTACTTGCTGCCATGCTTTCTCCTTGCACGATACTGAACTTCACAATCTTGTGGACACTGCAGCTCAGTCTGTTCCCAACTTTAAATCTCCAGCAAGGCCTTCATTGTTTGTTAGATAAGGTTGAGGAGCACATTCTCCTTCCTACTCTTGGCAGTTCCACTCCATGCCAGTTCTTTCCCTCTTATCCAGTGGTGTTCAGTTTCTTTTGAAGATTTTGATGACTGATTGCAGGAATCTTCTCTTACAATTTTATAAACAGCATTAGATTACCAGTAGTTGCAGAGTATCTAAAAAAGATTTCCACTTACAACTTAGTGAGCAATTTTGCAGACTTCCTCTGGTTTTAAGAAAACCTTCATAACATTGAAATGAGAATAAAATTACAGAAGTATGTTCATGTTCTTGCATTCTTTTTAACACCATTTGTTTGCTTTTAGTTTTGTTACCGTTATCCAACTTTCCTGTTGCTACTCCCATCTCAAAAATATCAGCCAGTGGGGCTAATCATTTTATTAAGGGTTACAGATCCAAAGTTTAAAATCTATAACAGCTGCTATAATGTGTGTAGTGCTATGAAAGTTTAAACAAAACTGATTTGTAGCTCCAGAGAATAAAATTTTAGCTTGATCTAACACAGAAACAAACTGATAAATTACTTGTAAAGCATGGAGCCATATCTCTAAAATATCTCTAACTCCTGCCTGAAAGTGTGTTTACTGGAAATAATTGCATAGAACCATAAAATTGAAATCTTGACTTATGTAGCTATATAGCTCTGTGCAAACATACTTTTTTATAATCATGTTACAAAGTGCTTTACTAGCTCAGATATGCCCATCTGAATACATTTTACAGCATTGGAATTGTGTAATACACTCACTTGTGTTACTGTGAAGAAATGTTCATGGTAGACAAAGTTCTTAGGTATAGAGATTACCATCACATCATTGATTTACCATTGGCATAGGTAAATTGTGAAATAACCAGAAAAGCCATAATTTACAAGGTTGGGTATTATTGGCCCATGAATGACTCCATGCTGGAGCAGGTGGA
>VYZT01029250.1:121622-164660 GCA_013400735.1 Pomatostomus ruficeps | reverse complement strand
GCAGCCATATCTCTGTCTCTGATAGCTAGATAAATAGATGAGGGAGAGAGATGGGAGCTTATTTTTCTATCTCTTCTGACAGACAGACTTATAACAGTCTCCTGTCAATTCTACTCTTCTCTTAGACAAGGTGAGAAATTCAGAGGCAGTATGGAAGGTGGGGATTGTATCTAGCTGCAGTCCAGGTCTTTTTGAGAGACACAAATTCTAATTCTCTGTCTCGGCATGGTTATGAATAAAGCAAATGTGCTGTTTCCTTTTTGGAGTGCCAAGGAGCACTGTGAGCTTCTGATTCTGTGTGTTCAAAGTGATAACCTTCTGTCTGATTTCTAAAGGTGCAAAATACTAACATGGTGCCCAGGGAACTGGCCTTACCCTTGCAGCCATCACACAAGCCAGATGGCACAGGGCAAAACAAACGTTTTCAAAAGGTCCAAGAACAGAAGTGTTAGCTTCCACAACTCTCCCTTCAACATATGGCTTGCTGAGGTGAAGAGAGAAAGAAAAAAAAAGAAAAATTTTGCTCTTTCTAAAGAACAAGGCACAAAAATCTGAAAATGCTTCCTGTCATCTATACTCCCAAGTCCCTCCCTGTGCTTGCCAGTCACTAGATGCTAAGAGTGCTGTGTGGTTGTGCCATTTTCCATACTTCTCTTTGGATGACAGAGCTTTTGCACAGCTTCACAGTGAACTAGATTGGGAAAGCAATCATGTTAAATATTTTTCCTTTCTTGTGATAGATTAATTTTCGGATGGATCAATCAGTTTCTCCCTTTGGCTTAGCACACACTCACAAACACTTATGAGGGCACATGGGAGATGGCAGAAGGGTCAGAACAAGAGAGTTGGACAAAGGGAGGCTCAGCTTCATTGAGATGCTGTTCCATCTTACATTGGGTTTAAAGTGCTCACTGAAGCATAGCCATCGGATCCTTAAGGCTGTGTCTAGCTCACTTCAAGAAAAGAGTGTCTTACTATCATAGCACAGAGTCTGGCCTTAGGTTATTTACCCTAGTGAGAAAATACTTGGTTTAAGAGAGCAGAACTAGTTGTCATGAACAGCACTTGAGCTCACTACAGCAAATCCGATCAACACTGCTCTGAAACGCAGCTGCTTTTGAATGTGTGACTATGTGTGAGTCACAGAAGTTATGAACACCCAATTCTTAAATCAGTTGTGAAAAATTATAATAAAAATGTTGTCAATAACACTGAGAGAAAAGTAAAAGTCATCTGAAGAAAAACATGAATCACTACCTAAATCATTTAGTTGACAGCAACAGCAAATAGACAAAGTTCTAGTGATGAACTCTGGATGTGTTTAGTTCTGTCTACGGTGTTAGAAGTTTTACACTTCTGCTTAGAGAACCCTGACTTCTGTGGTTCTGTACACTTCTGCTTTGACTTGAACAAAATATTCTCTATTGATGGTTCCTTGAGACTGAGAAGACTTGGGAACAGCTAGGAGGAATCAAGATTTAATTGATGGATTGAAGTCTACCATCACGTATGCTGTAGCTGAGATCATGACTCAGTGGCTAGACACTGGCAACTTTCTCTGAGAAAGGAAAACAAGCCTTCCCTATAGCCTGAGCTTTTTCTAAATTCCCAAAACTTGCCAAATCTTGTCCCCTATACTGAGAGAAAAATGACAGTCCACTCTGTAAAGCATGCAGTAATCATGTATTTCTGATCACTCCTCGTTAAGGGCAAACTGAAATAAATTCATGGCTTCTCCAGTTTTCACTACCAAGTCACTTAATGTATGCATGGTTCAGAGCTGCTGCTCAATTATTGCTATTAAATGACAAATGTACAGCTCTAGGGAATGGTAACTTAACAAATGGAACCTTTATTTCAGCTCTAGGTTCCTGACATTTGGGGGCCGGGGAAAGAGACACTGCCCCACGAGTACTGAAAACAAAACCATTGTCTAATGGAAAAGCAAAACCAGATGAGCTGCAAGTCTGCAACATGTAAATATTCTTCACTTCCCACTTGTCAGGGAGTGTGATTTTCTCCTTGCTGCCTTCTCCAAAAGCATGAGTGACAGACTTTCTACACTCTGAATCAAGACATGGGATGTCATATGCTGGCTTTCTGCCCATTAGCATATGGCTGAAAAGACTTGAAACTGGTTGGATAAAAGGAGAGTTTTTTCAGCTGGGAAAGAAATTGCCATGTTATAATGAGGTTGGGGTAGATCTGGCAGATGAAAGATGCATGAAGTTTATGTAAACAAACTGTTACTAAAACATGTAGCTGGATATTCTAGAAGTTAGCAATGGAAAGAGTTGTGAAACAGGACTCTGGTACTTTAGATTAAGTAGTATCTAAGTACTTAAAAAATTAAAGCAGTGCTAAAACTTTCTATCCACAAGATGACAGAACAATTACTGGTGTATAAAACTACACTTGCAAAGTAAGAAGCTCTCTGTGAGCTGACATTTAATTCTAAATGATCAATGAACTCAGAGGACAAAGGCACAGAATGAGTCACTGGTTTCTTACCCAGTGAACCCCACACTACTACAACTGGCCCGGTGGCTTTCGGACTGTACACACGCAGCCTAAACCTCTGACTGCTTATTTTCCTGTGGCCTTCATGCTGGTGAGCTGGGCAAAGCTACAACGACTTCAGTAATGAAAAGTGGTATTTGTACAGCAGTACACTGTGCAGAAGCTTTCTGCACAGCTCTCCCTGACCATCTGCATTTATAGGTTTAGACAGCTAAGCTGCTGTAAGTACATTGGAATGATTTACCTTTAGGGTGATGAGCCTTAAACGGTAATCGTCTGCTTGTATGACTCTGTTAACTGTGATTTCTATTCCTTCATAGATGACCTGTTCCTCTGGCCAATATTCTGTGCATTTCTGTGTGCAATATAAAACAAATCCAGTTAAGCAGGTATCAAGGGAGGTTCGTTTTTTTCTCCTCTGAAATTGAATATAGCACATGCATAGATGAATATGAATAAATTTTGTTTCTATAATAAGTACAAGCTTTCACTTACTAAACAGGGACCACATTTCAGCTGATTTTTGCTGCATCCATCATGCTGATTGCTTGATTAAAAATGCACAAATCAAGTAATTACTAACCAATGCTTTTAAATACACACATCCTTATTTATCTTTATGCAACTGATGTGCATTTTGAAGGTTCATTAGAGAGGCCAGTGGCAATGTGCTTGTGTTTTTAAATTAATCCTTTTCTTAAGATAATAATGATTAGTAAAATATACACTAGTTTCCACATATCTATGCTGCATATATACTGATGTAGAAACACAAAATACAGCTTTTCTATTTTTTTATAAAGGCTCAGTGCTCTCTGAATATAAAATGATCATTTACATATGTTTTTGCACAAAATAACATGACTGGGGATGTTTGGGGAAATAGATTATGTACCAAAATCCACTTAAAATTGTCAGTGAGAATCTTTCAAAGCTAGGGAACTAAAAGGCAGCAATAGCTGTGAGAGACACTGGACTACTACATTTGATTTTGCCAAAAACCAGTAAGAGGTGCAGCCAGCACAACCTGACAATTAGAAACACAGAAACTATAGTCCATTTGCAGATCTACTTTGTGGTAGAGATGAGCCAGTGAAAATTTGCAAGCGCTCCTATCCTGGAAGGTGGGCTAAGAAAGACTGTGGGTTTTGTATGCGGTTTCTCTAAACTAATCAATATGCAAAGGTAGAGACAGGCATTTCAAGACAGTGCACAAATTAGTTCATGGACAAGGAATGACGTGAATGAGGCAGAATCGGAAAAAAAGGCTCCCTTGTGATAATGCAAGAAGCTATTTCATTATCACAGGGGAGTAGGTATCTGCTATTCAATAAACCTCAGTAAAGATGATGCTTGTAAGACTCCTCTTTTACACAGCTGTACACAATCTTGAAGGAAACAAGTTGAATCATTTTGCTCTCCCCCACCAAACATAATTCCACTTGAGGAGAAAGACTAACAACAGAAAAGTACCTTGCAAAGTTATTGAGTCAAAATTTTTGTGTGGGAGAATCAGTGTTGTTCCATCTGCACAGTACATCAGTTAATAACCCACTGGGAGTGTGGCCCACTGTGTCTCTGTAAAGTTATTTATGCAGATTGTGTTTTTTCTTGCTCGTCTCATAAACTGCAGAATCCACTGCAAAACTTGTCAAGAGTGCTACCAGCTATCAATAGCACAGACATTGCTCTGCTGAAAGGAGAGTGGAGTAAGATTGCCCACTCATTTCTGTGGGCTGTCTGTCAGCTCAGATTAGAAGTGACAGAGGGCTGAGGTGCAGAGCTTTTAATACTCACATTAGTGAAATCATTGCACTGAGGAGGAACACAAAGCCCCTCTTACTAGCATCATTGCTGAACAAAACTTTTGGGTTTGAATCTATGTACTTTGAGTCCCATTGTGGATAAATTAATATAGGTGTTGCAGATAAACAGAGTGAATATAGAAGACATTTACATGAAAGGACCTGGTATTTATGGCTGAGATTCCTGACACCATTAAATTTTTTACACTAAATGTATCAGAAAAGACTCAGCAGCTCTGTTGTGATATACAGGCTGTAGCAAGCTGCAGCTCTATAGTGCACCAGCACTACAGGGCACTGCTTCCCAAGACTGGTAAAAAGGGTGAAATACTTGGTTGGTGTGGGTAAGAGGCAATTCAGACATAAAGGTTATTTGGCATTCCTGTTACACAATCGTGCTATGAAAACTATAGTGGAAGAGCATATCACCAGATATGTCATTCAGGACCAGTATTTCCTCTGCATTTTCTTTAAACCTCAAAGTCCTCGAAAGGTTCTGGTGCACTGACTGTATCATGACATATTAATATCTTATGTGTCAGAAACTGGCAACTTTGATTAATGAGCAAGTTATTACTTCAGTGCTGCTGCTCAGATACAGGCAGATGCAAGTTTCAAACATCAGTGAAAACAAAGCATTCAAATCAGCAACATATTCTGTTGTGCATCAGCAATGCCTTGACAGGACATGTCCAATGAGCCAGCTGTAATAACTGATCATTTTTAACTTGCGAAGCGTGATAGCTCTGTGGCAGTTTTGTTCAGGTCTTTTTTCCAATGAAGTTCAAGGTTAAATTTATTTACTTTATAACTATGAAAAGCTAAAGGTTTGTGCATGTGAATGATTATGGGCACTAAGCTTCCAGCTATCAGATAAGCCACTATAACTCTGTCTGTATCCTGGATGTATGCCCATATTCTTTGGCTTCTAAGCATCTAAAGCTTCTTCTCCAAAGGAAAATCTCTCACCTAAATTACTAATCTGTTCTCAAGGACAAACCTGACACACACTGCTGCTGCAGCTTAAGAAACAACGTTTGGGTATCTCCCCTCAACCTTGCTGCTAGTGGTGAGGGAGGATGCAGAGCCCAACACATGCCCAGATCACTTTCTCACACCTCACACTGCCAGTAAAGGCAGATGTGAGCTCAGCTACCTATCTGTGAGGTGAAGCCCATGCACAAAGTTCTTGCAACTCTGCTAAAGGGGAAAGATTTCAGCAGGTAAGTAATGAACAGCTGGAGAGCCGCAGTATGATAAACTGAAAAAAAAAAAATCACTTTAGGTGGTTGTCCTGGGGGGATTTTTATGCTCTGGTTTTTGGGTTTTTTTTTTTTTTCTTTTTTTTTCCTATCGTCTGCTTAAGCCCAGGAATGGTTTCTGTGACCCTGAGCTCACAGAGAGAAAACCTGGCATGGTTTGTTTCTATCTCTTTGAGATAAAAGTGCAAGTTTTTTTTTTTTTCTTCTCCTTGGTTTCCAGTAGTCTGCCTGGCTGTGAGTTAGGACAGAGGGGGTTTTCTTTCCCTGGTTCCTTTTTTTTTTCCCTTTTCCCCTTTCTGCTGGGATTGCAGTTTTCTTCTTTTTTTGGGTTTTTTTTTTTTGGACTGTTCGGCCTGGTTTTTTTTTCCTATCTGAACAATCAGACGATCTCTGGGGAGACAGCCGGTGGGACCCTCACCACGCACTGCTGGACCCCCCGGCCCAGCTGGGCCGAGCCTTCAGGAGGAGTTGAACTAAAGAAAGGAGAGACTCTGAAAAATTCCACCATCTTTCTCCACGGTAGAGAAGATTTACTGCCTAATATTATTCAAGTTTGGGGGTTTTTTTTGTTTGTTTCATTTTCTTTGTGCCTGCGTGCACCTTGCTTGTTAATAAACAGTTTCTTTTTCACGTCTCTCCAAGAAGATTTTAATTCTGAACCTTGGCTGGGGGGAGGGGCTGTAATTCTGCCTTTTAGAGGAGATACCTTTTCGGAGTCTCCTCCCAAAATTTGTCTCAAACTGGGACAGTGGTTTAGCAGAAACACCACAACAGTTTAATTTCTGGAAGTAGGAGGCAAATAGAAAATTTCAGCATCTTAATTTCAGTATTTCATAAGTGTTCAGGGAAAGGTCCTCAATATCAAAGTCTGTTCTAGTTGTTGATTATCATACAAAAATCAGGTACTTCCTCAATGAAATGTGCATATAGACACCAAATCATAATAAATGCAAGATAAAGCAGCAACAACTCTACTGATTAAAGATATTCAACCTTAGCAGTTGTAGGGTACTATTGCTTTTGTTTCCTTTAGAGAGAACTTCAAAGGCTGCCTACAAATAGAGCTGGGTTAGGAGCAGTTTCAGGTCAGCTGGGACAGAAACATGTCAAACCCAGCACTAGAAGTCAGAGAGCAAAACAGGACTTACAGTAAACTGAATTGGAAGAGAAGCCCACATCTCCTCTGAGCCTGAAGAATTTAATGCTAGCTCTGACCGCACAGGCCACTGAACTAACTTCTGTTTGCTGGCTTAGTGTCTATGCTGAAAATATCTGCTACAGTACAGATAAAAATACAGACTGGATGTAACAGCATTACCTCATTCATCTCTTCTATGTTGGTAATCATGACAATGATGGGAGAGCGCTCCTGCCACACCATTCTCCAGAAGTCAGTGACAGTATTAACTATCGGTCCCTGAGTAGCAATATATACCTTTTCCTCTCCTCCATAGCCCTGCCAACAAAACAAGAGAACAGTCTTAGCAGGGATGTCCACCACAACCGTGAAGGTTGGCTCCTTGAAACAGAGCTATCCTGGTTGAAATGCTGACTCCATGGCACCAGCTCTCCTCTCTGTGTCTCTCCTGCACATGTGTACATGGAGCAAAGGCACAGCACGGACTCGCGTAATTCCAGCAAAGAGTGTCCAACAGCCTTGAGGTGACTAGGGCTAGGTCACAAGCCTTATTCAGGCTGATTATCCAGTGCCTTGGTTAGCCAGCTGACAAGGAATTTGCATCAAGAACTGCAGAAGTATGTTTCTGTCTGGTCTGAATCTGTACAGGTGCACTTTGAGATTTGGATTTCAGCTAATGTAAGCAGGAGAGAAGAGCAATCAGATCAGCTAGGATGCCTTAAAAAGCCAGTGTATGTTGCAATTCTATTTACATGAACAGTGGCTGACAGAGGCTGGGCAGACACGCTGGGCTAGGGCGCTCTTACCCTGATGTAGTTAGCATTGATGTAAGAGCTGAGGGGATCGTCCTGATCAGCTGAGGTAAGGCACACTCTGCTGTGAGGATCTGAAAGGTGTAAGGAGATAAGGAACAGTTTATCAGTTGCTCAGAGCAAAGAGATACACAAGATTATTTTGTACAGCAAGACATTTACATGCATTTGTGGCCATCACAGCAGATGTGAGTGGCCTTGGAAAAGCCCCATGTTAAAAAGTTACCATTAAAAAAGGAAAAGGATGGCTGAGGTAATTTGCAGCCTTTTGAGAGTTTCACCCACTCTCTGAAGCCCGTCTTAATTGGTCCTGTTGCAGAGTCAGTGTCTCAGCATGACTCTGGAAAAGCAGTTTTCTGCTCCAGGAAATTATTTCTCAATCTGTTAGGTCAACAGACTCATTCGCTTCAAAGACATTAGAATATTGTTTGTGAAATGACAGCAAACAGCTCTTCTCCCAAAACATCAACATGCATTTCTTGCACCCAGGCAAGCCAGATGACAATAACTTTTTCCCTGTCTCATCTTGCAATGAGCCAAACTCCAAGATGTGCTATTAACAAATATAATGGTTATAGAGAAATTAAAGAATATTAACAGTCTCTTGCATTTTAAGTCTCTTCAGTACTTGAGTCTCCTTCACTGAGGCTGTTTATGAAGCATTATTCTTGTTCTAATAAGATGACAAAAGAAAACATTATTCCACTTAAGAAGTTCAGCCCAATTCCCACTGAAGTCAATGGCTGTTTCACTGACTTTAATGGGAACTGACACAGGCCCATGTTCATCCACTTTGACCAGTGCTACCCAGTTTGTTACCGCTGACAAGAAACATTCTCCTGACAGAGACCTCAGCAAACAGCAACGGTGTATAGGACCAAGATAGTATTAAAAACAAACCACAGGTGCCTTTTTCATAAAAAAATTCAGCTGGCTTAGAAAGCAGAATAAAGTAAAATCTACACAAAAATTGTGCTTTACCCAATATCATATTAAGGACTAGGCACACAGTAATTTTTACAGTACTACAAACACAGACTCAGCATGAAATGCTGTCCTCAGACAAACCAGATTCCTGTTTACTGGGATCCTTGGCTTTGAAGCATAAAGAGAATGTTTAGCTCTCCTTGCTACCCCTCTTTACTGCCAGCAGCAAGCCCTGTGAAACGGAGGTAGAGGGATCAGAGTGAACACTCATCCCTCTCCTTTCCTCAGCAAGATCAAGCCATTCTGTGGCCACAGCCAGGAACAAAGTTGCTAAAAGTTCATTCAGAAAAAATGCTCAGATCATAACAAGGCCAGAATAAGGTTGTTAACCTTTAGAGAGATGGTTGGGTAGAAACCAGTTATCTGAGATGAAGAGGCCAAAGTGACAACAGTGGCTGCTAACAGATACCCATATGGCTGTGATGAAGAGATACTGAATTCAGAATATATAGATGACTTAGAGATCTGGCACCTTGGACATCTGAAATCAATATCCACTTTTGCAATCTTCCTGTTCCAGCAAAACCAGTGAATTAATACTTGAACAAATCACCTCAATCATTAGCACAGCAATAGTGAAAGGTGGTTAAATGCTTTTACACTTCTGGTCTGAGGTAGAGTACAAAGTCATCAAAAGAGTTGCACACATTGGGCTGCAGCTGCTGAACCTTTTGGATTTTGCAAAAGACTACTGTGGATGGTGGTACCATCTTTCAACAGCAGCTTAGAGAAAAAAAAAAAAAGCATGACATCCCATCATATCACTTTTCAAAGTATCTTAAAGTATGAAAGAGGGGAAAATTATGACACTTGTAAAAATTTGTACCAAAATGTTTCTCAAAACTCCTATTCCTGTCTACAAATAAAACTAATGTAATAGAAGAGAAAAATACTTTTCTGTGTCATCCTAATGCCATCAGACCAGTTCCTAATATTCTCAGTCTGTATTTGAAAAAACATCAGTCAGGAAAATAATGTTGTTAGAATTCAGTCTTTCAAAAGAAATTTAATCAAAGAAATCACTAAGTAACATCTGAATAAACACACCAAGGTCTTGGGTACAATTTTTAAGCGGCACCCAATGATGCAACTCTAATAAATAAAAAACCTACGTTTCCCTGAGGATCAGCAGTATTTTGATTCTTCATACTCTGTACCTCTGGAAATTTGATTTACGCTTTGAAGCCATGCTGCTGCTCCACAAACATGGCTTTTGGACAATACATTGTGGTGACTGTACACTTCATGCATTCTGGAAAGGAAAATGCAAAGCTCTCCAGCATGTGGAATAAACCACTCTGTGTCAGTGACTTAAAAAGCAGAAACTTACTTGGGAGAATTGTTTTGTAGCGATTCTTACGCACTAAGCCTGGAATATCATATTCCTTTGGATCAACAAAGTTCATTGGAATTTCCTGTTAAAAAAAAAGAAAAACAAAAAGCCCACGAAAACATAAGAGACGGTAGGTAGTATTATTAGATTCACAGGAGGTATAAAAATCCCAAGCCCATTATGTCCTCCCTGCGAGGGAGGCAAAGCGATGAAGTCAGCTGGGACATATTGTACAGTACTTCTAGCAACTTACCACCAAAGGATGATTGACGTTTCCTTTTACTGTCACTGGCTTTCTTTTCTGAAATCCTTCATGTGAAAATGCTCCTGGTGACTAATTCATTGAGTAACACGCATGACATGTTCACTCCTAATATTATTAGAATTGAATTGCAAGTGTAGGCACAGAGCGATGCAAGAGGTGGCACGCAAGACAGTGCTTTAAAAGGATGGACCTCAGCACCATCCTTTCTGACTCACATGGCTTCCTCTCTGAGGGTGGAAGTTAATAATTTGCTAGGGGCTTGCACCAGCAACAAAGTATGACACATATTTATGACAGGTTGGCATGCTGACCTGACTCCGTGGAGCTGGGGGAGCATCACTGCTTTGCTCATGGTGCTATCACCCTCCATGGAGAAGGACAGTCAGGGGTATTTGGGGATTGCCTGCTCTCTGCATCACTGATGCAGAGAACACACAAAGATGGAGGGGCTTCCTGTTCTCCACTGCTCATTCCCTGCAATAGGCAGCCAGTGCCAGGTGGGAACAAGCAGGAACCTTCCATCAGCTGGAGTCGGTAGGCAGGGGAAGAGAAGGGATGCGTTAACCAGGCTCAGCAGAGATACAGTTCACAGGAACCGAGAGGCAGAGCTGGTCATCCCAGCTGCTGCACACTGCATTTGAGACCACTACAGGGCAGACTGGTAACAGGAGTCAGGGTTGAGTAACACAAGCCTCACTCTGAGAAAAAATTAAGATGATCAGAGCTATGGACTGTAGAAACATAGAATCATTAAGGCTGAAAATGACCTCTAAGATCATTGAGTCCAACCTTTCACCTAGCACTTCCATGTTTACTGCTGTGCCATGTCCCTAAGTGTCACACATACATGTTCATGAACACTTTCAGGGATGGTGATTCCACCACTTCCTCGGGCAGCCTGCTTCAGTGTTTCAACCTCTCAGTGAATAATTTTTTCCTAATATCCAATCTAAACCTGTCCTGGAACAACTTGAGGTCAATTTTGGAACCTTAGAAGACTATCCACACTATCTCTTACAAAGCACTGAGCATACTGTTGGCTTTAACCAGAGGCAAATAAGGACAAAAACGTTTTGTTGAAGTAATTTCCTAACAATTTTGAGAACTGCATAGGAAAAAAATCTTCATATTTTTCTCAATTGTTCCTTGGTATTTAGTCAACCCAAACTCTTCCTGAGCCAAGCTCCATGGGCTGTTTTTGGGTCTTAAGTCATTCACTACGCTAGCCAATTCTTGGTGAAATCAACAGGACTACTGTCTGAGTAAAAATTCTAAATCTATTAAGAATTTCACAATTTATCCCTGCAAATGTTCTCACTGACATTTCTTCCAAAATGAAACACCTGCTTGCTTCACCTGGGATCTGGACTTTGAAAATCATGTAGGTTAGACAGAGTGAAAATAAACAATGAAGAGCTAGCTGGTGATAACTGTTTCATAAAAAAAGAACTAGTTTACAATTTTTAATTACAGAAATGACATTTTGATTGCACAGCATTTTGTGCTCTTTTAGTTTTCATTAAAGAATGAAAATAGCTTGGGATGGCTTGGCTGCTGAATGATTCTATGAACACCAGGAAACCTAATTCAAAATCTCTCAGAGAAATTAAGCGTATTTTTTTCTACTTCAAACATTATTTTCTTTGCTTGAAAGCTACAGTGTAGCTCAGAGACTGATGAAACTGTGGACTAGTTTAGCAGCCAGTTCAGACACCAAGTGAACATTCCCTCCCTAAAAGAGCAATAGATGCTTTACTTTAAAAGAATCAGGGCTTTGCCTACACAAAAGCGGCTTTCCTTCAACTTGTACAGCACTAAGTGAATTAAGGACCACAGATACCTTGTGCTCTCTTTTAAAAAATAGAAGCCCAGACTATTCCCCTCTTCTTATAAAGTGAAAAACCCCTGAAACTGCACAAGGAGGGAGGACAGCAAGGGATAACCAGAGTGTTAGTCTTTCCCTTTCAGACACTTAAAGGTCATGAAGAGGACAGGCTGAAAGGGCTGTAATGTTGTAAAACAATCTTCCTCCTGCCCTGCTGAGATTTCACGCTTAAGAGAATACTTGACATGGCAGTATTAACTTCAGTAGTTCTTGATCACATGCCCTGCAACACCTCAGCATGAAAAGCCTGCACCCTGGTTACCTCCCATCTTGAGCAATGCACTAAATAATGCAGCCACTGCAGCATTCTGCATACTATTTTTTTGATCAGATATAATAAACATGATGAACTTGACAATATCTGTCACATGGACACTCAACCGATCAGGGAAGAGTCTCAATAGCACACAAAGATGTAAAAAGCCAGGATACTTACTACACTGAAATGTATCTGACCTTTATCCTAAACTACTTAAAATCCAATTTGCAACTGATTGCTTCATCTGTGTAAGTATGGTTTTCCAAAATGAGGTAAAGAGTCTTTCTGCCAAAGTATTAATAGATACAGTGAGCCAAGGAAACATTTTCAGCATCCTAAAAGCAACTGACAGAGAAGCTTACAACTAGTAAATTATTTTTGTGCAGAAAAAATCCCCTAGTAACACATATGGCTTTTTCTGAATGACAGAATCACATTGTGTTTCAGGTAACCAGAGAACATTTAGATTTGGAAAGCAGTTCCACATTAAGCATTCAACAGCAAAGAGGGTGGATTAGGACTAATTTCATCCCTAGGGCAACTCCAGACACATTTCAAGAAATTATGCCTATAGCAAATGCGGCTTTTCTCCTGTACTGTAGTGATTTTTTTTTGTTAAAAAAGTAATATATGTCAGCAGAAAAAAATGAAGAGTCTTATGAAAACAAGGATATGTTGTTTTTGTTGTTGCCAGATTCAATTCTCTGGCTTTTAAGTGACAATATCACTGAAAGCTTTCAGGCATTGTAATTTCAAGGGACAACAAATTTGGGAATTGCATTAAATGCTTCACTGACAGAAGTGGAGTTTGCATGTACTACTTTTAGACACAGAAAATAATACCAAGGTCTTCTATGCTGAGACGACATCCCATTTTTATTGATGCTTCTAGAAGAGAGAGGTCAGACACTCACAAAGAACTCTGCCTGGAGTATGAAAGGATCCAGTGCCTTCTTGTGCAGCTCCTCTTCAGTAAGGATGTTCGATGCCGTCTGGAGGTATTCTCGGGCTGACTGCTCCCGTGGGGACATGACATAGCCAAAGCCTTGCTCAGAACAGCCTGGGGTGCACATATCCAATGTGAGTGAAACATTTGAACCTCTCCTGCAAAACAGAGCAGCCAAAGTTTGCTTACAACAGACCCATCATTGTCAGCAATGACAGATGAACAACCTCAGAAAGACGCCCAGCTAGTTCTGATGGGGACATTTTGGTCACTACCTGTCAGAAAATGGGTGATGCTTCTTGTGTAGACAAGACCAGAAGATGATTTTGTACACTGAAACATCAGCGGGGTAACACCTTGGGATAAACTACCAGTTCAACACTACTAAGACATGAAAAGCCAACCATGGCAGTTGGTTGTTCTTTCCACAACTGAAAAATGTTCTTTCCACAACTGTACATCATGAGAAGGGTAAAATGAAGGTCCCAACATTCTAACAGTTACATTAAAAACAGAGATACTGTTGAGTGCAGAATTTTTAGTGGCTTTACTGTAAGTTAGCCACACAACAAAACAAAGACGTCAAAATGCCTCCTATTGAATGAAGTTTTACAGCACTTCTGAGCTTCTGTTAACCTCACATATGATAGACAAAAGGAAGATTCAAAAGCCATCAGCAAATCTATATTTAAATATCTTTAACATAATAAAAAAGCCACACAATATGATGATTACTAGGTAAAGGTTCTATACATCCACACAGTAAACCTACTTTTGATGAATTTCAACTCAAAAAATCTAGTTAGAAGGTGTGTGCAGGAGCTATTAAAAAACCACGTAAGCATGCAGGCATGGCCAGCTCACAGAGGGAACAGAAGTTATCACTTGGATCACAGCCCTTTCCTGGACTCAGGAGTTTGTCCAAAAGAATTTACAGCCAGCCTCCTGCTATGATTCACAGTCATGGGGAAATGCCACTGGTGGCAGACACGGAATCTTTAGTGACACCTTTCCAAGGGTTTCGACCTTACCCTCCTGTGTGCTATTAAACAGCTACCATATTTCTCCTCCAAAACAGATGCATTTGACAAAGAATGTTTTTGTTTTTTTCAGGGTAGAACAGGCTACCTATATTAACAGTTCATCAGTATGAGAAAATGAAATTATTTCTTCTTCAGCAACATTCCGTGGTGTTTGAATTTAGCTTCTGACCACCCTTTTAATTGCATGGGTGGTTAAAGAATGAGAGGGAAGTAAGAGCGAAGCAGAATGGATGCCAAAGAGGCATAGGTGGGTAATTTAATACAACACCAAACAAAGGACTAGTGACCCATATGTAATGTAAGTGAAATTTGTCAGGACACAGCTCAAACCTGAAATGATGTTTGTCTTCTCAAGGACACATGTATGTTGAAAACAAGTTTATATCTTAAGTGTACACATTGTACCTAGTTTGAGAACTTCAAACAATTGCTTTCATTCTTCCACATCTAGTTATTTGACAGGTTTTTTATTGTAATTCATTACTTTAACCAATTGATTATTCCCTAAGTGAAACTCCCCAACTGATATTCCCCAATTCTCTTGATACAGTGAGCATATATTCTGCAGGCTAGCAGTCACCTGAGGAGAAATGTCATCTTTAAAATAACAGAAATGGAACAAAATCAGGGATAGTGAGGAACACAAATGACTCGCATACTTCAAGTCCAATCTTGCCTATAACGAAAAACCAACTAAGCTTCAGGAACAAGCCCCAGAGGTTACTGTCATCTCATATAAAGGTAGAATAAAACAATAAAAGGTATAAGATTTTAGGACAATGTTATAACAAACCATAAAGTGAGAAAAAACATTCTAAACTCACAGAGTGCAAACTGAAAGCCTCTTCTGTAACACTCCTTTTTACTGTGTCCTGAGGAGCTTTGGAAAGTCAGCACTGTATTTTTAAAATCTAAGTTCTGTCCTTTGTTTTAAGCTTTAGAGATGAGAATTAACTATGGTTAGCACTCCAATTAAGCTTGAAAACTGAGAAATAAAGGAAGGTGATACTTTGCTACATTGTGCCCTTCAGTAACATCATTTTTATCCATAACATCATCACTATACAGAATTTCTTCACAGGAGTTCTATCATCAAGACCTTTGTTCTATTTCACCAAGACCACTGAAAGGACACAAAACAGAAAAAGATTTTCCTTTTATCTTGAAACTGCCCTTTCCCAGGTGTCAATCTCTCTGAGATGCTCCTGGCTTGCCGAACAAACTCCTCTTTTCAAGTCGCCCTTATGGTTCAAATGGTGAACACCAGCTCACCCCAAAGTTTCATTACTGGGTTCATTTGAATCAAATTCATTTACTTCTGGATTAACTCATCTATATAAGAAACACCAAAGACTACCAATTTTTTTGTGGTTTGCTTTTGGAGAAAAGATTAGTTCTCCAGCAGGAGTGACAGGGAAAAAAAATCAGCAAGATCCACCTTTTCAAAGGTTAAAGCTTTCACCATCCTACAGTGGATTTTATGCTATACAGTTGCTGTCTTGATGAATGGTGAGAGACTGATAAAACACAAATAGATGTATTCAATGGAAAGAAATGATGCTTTAGAACAGAACTTGTTGACAGCTGTCCAGAAACTGTGTTGTTTAGCTAACATGCTTGTATTTATGACTTGACTGAAAACAGAACAGGAAATAAAGCAGGTGTTTGACTTTAAAACCACATTTTGAAGTGACATTCACAACAGCAAAAAAGCTTCCTACTAGGCACAGAACTCCTGAACCCATAAAATCTGAGAGCAGACTTTTCCCTGTTAGGCACATCTACCCTACCTTTCTTGCAAGCCCACGGATTTAACCGTGAGAGTAGCTGGGTCTGTCTCCGCTTTAATGTCCATTACGCAGTCAAAGACTGGAGTCTCTGGCACGGGATCCAAGTCTAGGAAGTCATCCTCATTTTTATCCTCTGTCCACTCTGAGTACGTGAAGGAAGGCTGCCGGCTCACAGACTGGCGTCTGTCCTCTTGCAGCGGAAAGGGGGGGTCTGCTCGGGCTCTGAGGAGGTGCCAAAACTGGAGGAAACAAACATTTTAAAAAGTTTCTGCTTGTACCCAGCCCTTCCATACAGCCTAGGGCATGGGTCGTTAGGGCAGCATCCCAGCTCTCTATATCAGAATTAGAGAGTACTGAAGAGAACAGGAACGTTCCATGCAGGAGCAGCTTTGTGGTGCATGTTACAAGGATTCACATCTACCCATTCAAACCTGCTTTCAGCCACAGAGGTTTCCACAGAGCTGGCCAGGCTTAACTCAGGGATACAGTGGAAGTGGAATGTGCTTGTGACCATCATATGCAAGCCAATGTGATACCACTGTCCTTTTGTTCCGTTTCTTATCCTTCCCAGGCTTGTTTACAAAAAAAAATCTATTATTGTATCCTACAAATAACACCTCTCCTGATTTAATGGCTTTCCATCTGAAATTTACATATAGCTGTCTTAAGTACATATAATTGAGCTGAACATCTTTGACAACCAGGAACTGTACCCTGAATTTATGTATAAACCCATAATTTTTAAAGAAGTCTCAAATTTGGTGTACCTGATCCTGAGGCTCAGAATGCCCATATCACTTTTTGGCCAGGGGCAAAGACTGTGCTATAATCTAATTATCTGATTTAAATACGGTATAAACATTAAATAATGAATCCTGTGAAGTTCTAGGACACAAATGCAATATCAAAGTTTATATTACAAATTAACGTAAGGCTTGAAATTGCATGAATTTTAAAAAATTCTGTATTGTACCAGTTTGCACAGTTGCTGTGGTAGACTAGATGATTTGGAAGTCAGATCAGTAGCCGAATTTCAAGCCCACCTCTGGACTCCTGGATCTGGCCAACTTCATCCATCTAGCATTGAATTAGGAGTAGTATCACTCAGGCTAACGCCATACAAACTATACTGCATTGTCATGCATCCTTTTGAGACTAAGAACAGGTCTTATTTTCCACAGTGAAAGCCTCTTCTATCCTTTTCTTACATGGCTTTTAAATGACCAGTTGAATTTAGAAAATGTGTCACTAAAAAAGGTCAAATTTCTCTTCCTAGGCTACTAAAGCACATTAGGATGTCATGCAGGACAGTGTCAACTTCAACACTGGGAAAGAAAGGTTTGGTCATAAAGGCGCTCCTCAAAGGAAAAGATCCCTTCAAGTTCTCTTTTAGGCAGCACATGGCTTAAAATCCATTTTAAGGGGATAGGGAGAGAGAGATCACTCAGCTGAGACAAAGGGGAAAGTAAAGAAAACTGTCTTCATGCAACTATCTGTTGTCCACTAGGCTGGGATTGTAGAAACCCTGCCTGGTTCAATCACCATTTTCAATGTTCTGCCAATGACTTTGTGATACCTTATTGTGCAAATACTGATAAAAGCAGATGCTTGTGAATTGCAAAGCAGCATGACCTCAGACATCTGAGTAACAGGTCAGCAGGAAGGGACAGGGGTCATGTGCGCTCTCTGAACAGTCTCTCCCTCCTAATGTCCATGTTAGAGAAAACATACTGGACAGGATGGAACTCACAGGACACGTCACATACTCTGCTGCCCAGAGCGCAGGGCGACACAGAGTGACAATTGTGCCTCTACTCTAGCCAGAAAACTCTTAGCACAGACCACAGGAATACAAACCAGTGCAAACTTGCCTACATGGAAACTGTTAGAAAATGTTTTTCTATACACAAGTTTTAACCAACACAAAAAAGGGGCAAAGTCTACTTTAATCTACACTGGTATTCACGTTCACTTGTAGTGAGTTCACATGCAAAGCTGTCCAAATAGAGATGAGAATTTTTGGTCACAGAGAGCTTTCACTTAATTTTACCTTCTGTGCTAAGAATGGGTCAGCAATAAATGTTTTCATCCACTGAAAAATAGTTGAATATGCAAAAAAATCACAACCCTACCATTCAGATTTTCATCCCAGAATATTTTACTGCAAATTTATCTGGAACTCATGCAGTTCTTGACAATTCTTAGATGTCTTTTTTTTTCTTTAATATTTGCAATTACAAAATCACCAGAAGTTTATTTTTGAGGACAAAATTAATCTGGGTAAGGTACAGCTGCTTCAAAAAAGCAGAAAAATGCATAAACCTGGCTAACTTCCTTGGCTACATCAATGACCACAGTAACAGAGGCATTAACTATAATTACTTTGCCTTGTGAATGGTTTTTAGAAAGTACATTTGCCTGACACATTAAACAGAAGATTTTGCCACTGTGCTGCCTCTGAGTGAACTTAACCGTGGCATATAATACAACATTACTTCCTAGCAGGGAGTGTGGCCAGCAAATCCAAGGAGGATTCCCCTCTCCTTGGCACTGAGGGAGCTGCTCCTTGAATACGGCCTACAAATTTAGTTCCTCCAGTTTAAGACAGATATGGAAAAACTGAAGTGGTCCCAGTAGAGGGTTGCAAAGGAGGTCAACAGTCTAGAGTACAGGAAAAAGATAGAGGGAATGGGTGTGTTCAACCTGGCAAAGAGGAGGCTGGAGTGATCTAAGACTGACCTGCAACTACCTGAAGAGCAGCTCCAGAGAGGCAGCCAGACACTCCCTGGTAGTGTCAGCTGATATCACAAGGGACAATGGCCACAAGCCTGCAGAAATTCAGCTCAGACATTTATGTTTGTGAAATTCAGATGAGACATTAGGAAAAAAACTCATCCACAAAAGTGCCATGCAGTTGTGGCACAGGCACACAGAGAGATGACAAACCTTCCTTGATGAGATGATAAACCCTCCTTCCCTGAAGGTTTTCAAAATCTGTGTGGAAAAATTCATGGCCGACCTTACTGAGTGTTGGCAACAGCCTAGCTCCAAGCAGGATGTTAGACTAGCAAACTCTTCCCACCTACAGTCACATGATTCTAGGATGTATTTCATTATTCTGTGCATCACTCAAACAGCATTTACATAGCACAGCTTCAATGTCCTGAGCTACCTGGGGTGCACCTCTGAAAGGACAGAAGATGATGCTCTGCCTGCATGTTCAGTAGCTGCATTCCCACTCTAAGAGAACAGCATAGAGGGGTTTGAAAAGCCACATTCAATTAGAGCTCCCTAACAAGAAAGAGTTCTCCATAGCTCTCCCATCTACCACACAACTTTGTGCCAGTTACACAATCAAAGGAGAAACACAATACACTCCTGCTCCCCAACAGCTGACAGCTAATTAGATTAATTGTGGTCATGCCACTTAAGCTTGTTCTGCAGCTGAGGCCTTGGCCTACACCTAACAGGACTTCACATTCAGAAGTACACTGGCACTCTGGAACAGCTCCTTCTGCCACTGAAATCAGTGGATGGTAGTCCTGTTACTGGACCACATCCCTTCTACTTCAGTGCAAACAGTTTGCCCATCTGTGGATGAAAAGAATAAAACCCATCAGTGCAATCCCCAATTCATCAAGAAATTGAGTAAGGTAGATTCCTCTACATAAAGCAAGCAGATAATTATATAGAAACAGTCCCAAAGATGATGCTTTACAATCAACTTGGGCATAACACCAACAACTTTGGATAAATTAGACAACTTACAAAAACTCACTGAAAAAGGGCATGAATACAGGTTGTGTTGTATCATAACTTACCAGAGATCCTACAAATAGCAGTCCTAGAGAAGCCAAAGACAGCAGGATGTATGATACCACAACACTCCCAACTGTAGTCAGACTCTGTGAAACAACAGAATAGACAATGATTAATGAAACAGTTAGGGGCACAGTACAGTCTCTGCATGCATATTCTTGGCAAAGTGTGCATTGTTTCCCATGAAGATTGACTGATATCACACTCACCTGTGGAACGGCTGCCATCACCACCAAAAAAAATGCCAGGCTTCAGAGAAGACTGAGACTGAAACCATCTCTAAGCCCCAGCATTTCAGAAGGTCTAAACACCAGATTTCACTGTGCAGGCAAACAGGAATTCTGCTTCCTACCCTCACGCATTGCCAAAGCTGAGATCTGAATCCACAATTCCATTTTGCAGACCAGACTAATCAATGCTTCATTGCTACAGTCAGTGTGATTTTATACTGTGGCAAAGGGCTTTCAACAAAGTTTGGTATTCTTCCTGGGTTTGGGGATTCTTGAATAAAATCCAGCCACAGAAGAGTTTTCTGTGTTTTCTACGCATTCAAGTTAAACACCATCAGGTTAATTCACACCACTGGCAGTGGAATTAATTCTGATGTCTCAGTCACTTTAGAGTAGTCTATAGTTCAGCCTTTTCTCAGTAGTAGGTGTAAAATTCAGTTCTAATGGGCTTCAGGAGCAAGGAATTTTACTCTGTTTTTCTCCTACTAGTACAGCTAATGAGAAATTTGGAGTTAAGAGTTTCCATTTGCTTATTTTAACATCAGAAGATTTTCTTGCCTATACTGTTTTCAAGTGCAAATTTGCACAATAAATAGTGCTATAATAAACAGTCCTCAAACATATGCATGAACATCTGCACAGTCATACATGGGGTATTCTTGTGGTGCATTCTAGGAAACAGTTTCCTCCATGAAGGACAATTATTGTAAGTCAAAATTATACAAATCAGTGATTTTCTGTAAGGAACAACAATTTGTTAATGATTGAGCCACTGCAAATAAGACACAGGCAACAGTCTGTGAAGAGCTCTGTGCATAATAAAGCCAACTGCAAAAGGGCAAAGAAAAAGTGCTTCTTTCAAAAAACCCCAAAAGAGCAGGTGACACGCAGCTCATAAACACTGCTACAAGAAAACAGAAAACAGCCTCCACTCTACTTCAATCACAAGAGGCACCAAATCAGATTTTCTATTAGGACTGCAAAGCCTCTGCCTCAAAGATTATGTACAATGGATCTAAGCATTCTGATAGCAAATATATTTCATCTGATTTTTGAGAGTAGCTGTTCACCACTTAATTAAGGTTCTGTCCACACTAGAAAAATCTGCACTGGGTATAATTACCAGTAATTTATCAGATGAATCATTCTGGTATACATGTCATCATGTCATGGTGAGAAGCTAAGCAATTTTACTGGGGCAGCTCTGTAGATATAATTGAATCTGTGCACCTAGTACACTTGAAATACATTTACTGCACACAGATATGTTCTAAACACTCAACAAAAATAGATTTTTGAGACTATGGTGTGATTTGCACCTTTTATGTGAGTTGATCCATTCTTCCAGAATTTAAGCCTCTATTCATCCTAAGAAATGAAGTTCCCACTCTCCCTTTACTGTGGGCTTAATAAGATGACTTCTTATTGCTTTGTTTCATTTGCAATAATTTGCACATAATGAAAAATCTGCTGTGCTGACCTAACATCATAGCCAAAAATTCAGCCCAATATCTCAAAGATAAAATATTCATCTGTTTTCAGAAAACTCTTCTATCATTTCAGGACATACACACAACACAAAAGCCACTATAATGCACAAAATACATGCATAATATATTTTTCATCAGAAGAGATATTAGGAGTGCCACCCAAGGCTACTGATATAAACTATATAATCAGAGAGGAGCACAGGGTCTTACCTCCCCTTGATCTGAAAAAACCTGTTTAAATGGGGTAAGTAAGTAAGAGAGCAGGTCGAAGGCATTCTGAGCTGCTGGGATGGTCCCGTAAGTGCTGTACCACAGCATCATGCAGAGAAGCTATGCAATCAATCAGAAAAGACATAATTAGCATCTCTCATTATACACACATTCATTTTCATTTCAAGACTGCATAATTAACTAATTTACTTAGCACTGATTTCATGTTGATTATCACTTTTGCTCTAAGAAGTCAGGTATTTTCTAGGCTGTAGTTTAACAGGAATAAAAGGACTGCAGGCTCCATGCTCAGCCACTATTAACTAGATGTACATCACTGAGTTACACAGGCTCCCTCTGACCCTCACTAGCAAAAGGGCTGCCCAGAAAGAGCAAATTGAGCAACACTGAAAGAGCAACAGGTTCCTCTGACTTCTGAACTTTCAGGATTATTACTTTTAGATCAAAACCAGTAATTCCGTAAACTTAGGGTGTTATTAAAAGACTCTTAAGGCCTCTATCATCGCTCTCACAAAGAGCCTTGTTTCATATAGGCATCACTATAAATACACACACAAACATACACACATGGAAACTTTTCATTTGAACCACTTCAGGGTGCTGCCCATGCCACAGTTAACATAAAACTACAAAACCAATGATTTAACACACTCATATAGAGTTATAACCTCATCCCCGACTGTGAAGGGCACATCACAACTTCAAAGGATACCCCACCCAGTCCACTTGTTAACAACATGGGTCTTTACCCCCATACATACCTGCTACAGAAAATGGATTTGGTGGGATATTGGTCTTTTGGCAAAGTAGGCATTTGCAGAGGGGCAGGAAATGGGATGGGAGTCTGGGACATCAAAAAGCAGGGGCTGTTCTCAAGGCACAGATGCAAGAGGTGGCTGCGGAAATGAGGACTGCATATATGCCCACTGCTACATCTACAGTGAATGAGGAGGAAACCTCCCAAGCCAGCGCAGCCTAAAAGAAGGGTCCCAGCATTCCAAAGCTATGGCAAGCTGCCTTACCAGTATCTGTGAGAGGACAAAGAGATACATGCTGTCTCCAGGTATTAATCCATTCCACCGGGGAGGCCAACCGAGCACTGCTGTTTTCTGGGAGGCTTTCAGGGACTGCTCCTTTCTGTTCAGCTCTCCTTGCCGTCCTTCAGCTTCATCCATTGACTCCATAACAGCTGGACGGGAGCAACCTTCACGTGAAAACGACATGTGCAGGGGATGAATGGGATGTGACCCCGCAGGCACCGCGGGGGCTGCAGGGCTATTGTTTTCCTGGAGACGATGGTTACCTCTGAGTTCCGCCTCGGCAAGCGCAGCTCAGGATTGTGAGCGTCACACTCTATTAGTGCAGCTTTATTCACCTGCCTTCGTCAGAAAAAAGTGAGTGTGGGCGGGTGAATTATTTTCCCTTTCTTTCCGGAGGTGCAGATTCTGGGCTTTGTTGTTAACAAAATCTCATTTACATTGCTGCACTTTTTTCATTTTTACTTTTTAAAAGAAACTACCTGTTCTATTGCCTGGCTATACACTTCCCAGCTACATTATGGCAGAGAACCCGTTTTGCCCCTTCCTGTCTCAATTTCTCTATTTCTTTTATTTATCTGCTTTGTCTAATCCAATTATAAATTTCAGAGGTAGAGACTGTTTCATATTATGTGTCTGAATAGTGCTCAGGGGCTCTGGGTTTTGGCTGAGTGTCCTAAGGCACTAATAAAATAGACTTTATTCCAATAACCTACTTCTTGGATGAATTCAAACTCAAGAGCTATTTAATAATGTTGTAATGCTGTTCTGTGGAAATAACCACTGGTGTGGTTAGTCCCTCAGTAACGGTATTTTGAATAGAGACTGTGTAGATATAAATTCATTTACAAGCTAAAAGGAGTGAAAGATCAGACCCATTGGGTGTAAGTACTACTGACTTACATCTTTGTACATGAGGAATGCCCCAAGGCTGCCCTGTGAACAACACTGTAGCCTTAAGCCTAAACCAATCTCCTGTGTCCCAGGAAAGGCCACATCATTGGTCCTTCCATGGTTTGTTGAGGTCAGGTTTCTATAAAATGTTCCTCTCAATTCCTCTCATTTCTCTAGATGTCTCACAATAGTAAGTCTAAGTCAGATGAGCACCCATTAACTAGCTCCAGCTCTAATTAGGCAAATGAAATATATCTGTGTATCAGCTGAGGGTCTGGCCATAGCAAGATTTAATGCTAGAACACAACCACTTGAAAACAGCACTTTTCCAAGAAAAGCTGGAAGTTTCTGGAATATAGCTCAAGAGATCATGGGAAGTCTACTTCTCAGTCCTTACAGCTGAAAATTTTCAAGCTTCTAAACTGCTTCATGTCTCACTATATTCGAACAAGAATTGAGAGGAAAACATTTATTAATGATTGCCAGTTATTTCCTGCTATTTTGGTGGGATGTTTACTTTCTGTGTTTTGGAACAGGAATTTGAAATTTAGCAGGGACAGAATCTTCATGTCAGAAACTATTTTTGTCATCCTTGCAGAGGGACATGCACCTGTGGCTGAGATCTAAAGCTTAAAAAATATCTACTTATAGTTTATTATTGTTTCCTCCTAAAGTCTTTACCTTCCATTTTCACTAAACATATTTGAAGTTCTACTTTTCCTTTATCTGCATTAAATAATTCACCTCTGTCCCTAAGAATGATTAATGAACATATTTACTGTTTTTCCAAGTTCTGATGATTTCCTGTCTTGCATATTCCTCCCCAAAGCTCAAGATAAAATATACACAGTGCAAAACTAAAACAACATTGGGAAGACAACCAGACCAAGGAATGCAAGGAGCCAAGGAATGCAGATTTCACACTCAGCTTTCAGCTATTTTTTATAAGTCATAATATTTCATATTCCAGAAGATTTTTTTTTTTAACTGACCAAAGGTGCTGCCTTATGTAGCAGGTAAACAGAATGTCTTTGTTTCATACCTGTAACAGCCTGAGATTTTACAAGGTCATTTCTGGCTGGAAACAAACCCCTGACTATAATACAACGATGTGAAGGCCACTTAGCTGCATCTTCTGGAACAAAGGTGTCAAAGTTAGGGCACTGCTCTGTGTCTGTAACCATGGGGATCTGTGCCTCTCCACAGCCCAGAAGTCCAGTTCCTGGAATTCCAGTGTTGTCTAGTAACACCTGTACGATTGTAGGAGTCATATTCTCCTTCTTACAGCTGCCCTGTATGAAGGACAACAGACCACTCTTACTTTCAATTATTTTCACTGCATAAGGTAGAGACCTGGTCTATGGACCTAGGAGCTCAGGATTCCAGCTCTGCTGAATTGATACTGCTGTCAAGAGGTATTTTCACTAACACAACAGAGGACAAGAACTAAAATAATGGAAAACTGGCTGAATCCATACATATAAATGAACAGATAAATGTCTTGGATATGCAAAGAGAAGGTCTAGTATTAATGGAAGTTCCCGCAAAAATTTTCTCCTGCAAATCCCAAAAGATTAGATTCTAAGAAACATAGTGACTCCCACCTAGGGTTCTGTATTGGTTTAACTATGCCAGCTTTAAACAATACTTCCATTAGCACTCCCACGTCATCTTGCAATCCTATATTCCTGTATTGTTTGCCCTAATGAGCCCAGGATTCTTTCAGTTGCAGATGATGTAATGAGTGAGACATCAATGAAGCTTTCTGGTGTCAAGGTGAATGTGAAGGTCTTGAGAGAGCTGGCAAGGATGACTGCATCCAGGAGTGAATTGAGCCTCTCCTCTGCTACTGATTTGACTGACAGTGAAATGTAGTATCCATGTGATATCCTCCTCATTTCCTGCATCACGGAGATGGGGATTCAAGTTCCAGTAGTACTTCTGCTTTGGCACAAGACTACACTTGCTAGGGAAAAAAAACCCCTTTGGCAGAAAAATTAAAAGGTCTCTGACATCTGTAGCAGCCATATGGCTTGTGAAAGCAACTTGAAATTTCAAAACAGCACCATAAACTTAACCTCATCCTTACTGTTCTGGGAAAGGCACTTTCTGGATCATGCCAGGGTTCCATTCATTCTGTATTCTTCTCTTAAGCGTTGCCACCAAAACAAGCTGCCAAAAATACATGGCACAGCACTGCATATTATTATAGTATGGAATAATATATATAGTGGAACATCTTTCTTCACTCACAAGCTAAAAGCTGGCTTCTGTAACTCTGGCAATGCCCATTTTAACCTCCCTGTATCTCTATATCTTTCTTTTTATGACTTCATATGTGGGTACATAACAGGCAGAAGAATGAAAAAACACCTTTTTAAGTCTCAGAAAAACAAGTGCTTAGAGTACTAGTCTTAGCTGAAACACTAAAAGGCACTGTAACAATAATAAGCAAGTCAACAAAGCCTTACAGTAACAAACATGCCATGATCCCATCAAATCCTGCTGTGGGTGAGGCATTAGCAGCTCTGTAACTCAACTGATTCATACTTAAAGCCTTCAGAGAAAAACAAAACAAAAAACAACTCCTCAGAACCTTACATCCTGGCTGTATTTCCTAATGAAGTTAACATTTTAAAAGGAACTTTTGTCCTCTCTTGTGCATGGGTGCTAATATTCAAGGAATTGGCACAGCTCCATTGGCAGACTTAATTTAATAATGTATTTTTGAGAGAAAGACTTGTTCCTCAACAAAATTGTTTTTATAACAGAAATAAAATGCACCCCAGCAATGAAATGACAGTGCTCATACAGTTATTAGACATTTATGTACATCCATCGCATTATCCCTGTGGGAATTATGCTTTGGGTTTGGATGATACTGCCTCTTCAATGAGAAATACAAATTTTGTTAATGGTGAATTCCACCTTCCAGACACACGAGACAAGAGGAAAAAAGGGGCCTCACCTGTTCTACCAAGTCTCAAGCTGCAGCGGCCAGCACAGCAGCTTGCATTGTCCCTAGTTGTTTTAGGTGTATTGAGGTACATACACCTCTGAACCTGTCCACATCATCATGATGGCCATGTATGGTGAGAATTTATAGGAATGAACTATAATGTGGTGTGGTAACACAGATTCTTTACCATGGGAATTTTTTTCTTCTTCTTCTTGTGTTTTATAAATAAAGTTTAGATGTTATTGAAACGGTCTCTGGAAAACATGGGCAGTTCTTGCCTGGCCAATTGGCCTAAGGGGAGGTTTTGGATTGACCCAATCCGGACAACCTTTGAAAAGTCTATATAAGTTTTATAATTAAATAATAAATTCAGATTTATGCCACTCGACCGGCTGGATTTCTTCACTCGGCTAGCGGTTCAACAGCGACAATGTGGGAGCATCACAAAGTATGACCACGCCAGCAATAACTCATGATTACCATGAGATCCATCATGATTACCAACAATTCAGACCAGAGCCATAAGTCCATTTATGGCTTCTGTATCTTCAGATGTCAAAATGCAACTGCCTGCTGAAATCTCTGCATCTAATTTCCATCTAACTGCTAGAGAGACCTGCTACTGATGAAAGAATAGCAGATGAAAGTGCACTACCGAGCTGGGTCTCAAGTCCACTGCTTCTTTTGACGTGCACCTCAACTGCCCATGCAGGACACAGCCCGTAGTGTTGCAGTTCACAGATCTGGCCAAGACCTTGTTAAAAACACATGTCATAAGACACCCTGATTGCAGGCAAGTCCGGCTGCTGCAAAGACAAATCAAAGCTGAATGAGCTGCCTCAGAGTGCACATGAACAAGAGGCAGCTTTTGCTGGAGGATAAAAAGCCTGTCTATTCAAAGAATGGAGCTTTAGGAGGAAGGTATTGGCTTAGAAAACATTTTCTTTTTTGGTTGCCCCTGCAGCATGATAAGGATGGAAACTGAATAATTAGTTTTCTTTTGCACTGAGGTGGTATGGGAAGAAATGGGTAAGAGGAAGGGGACCTTTCATACTTTCATAGCAAACACAACTTGTGTACTTACATTCTTCACTCTGCGGGAAACCAACTAGCAGGTCACTATTTTATAACTCTGGAACTTCTACTGAACTTCTTAATGAACAGCAACCTAATATATTAAGTAGTAAACATGACAGAAGCTGCATCAGTACTGTTTGCAGACATATAAAATTCACCACCAAGGAAAGTCTGTTTCTTTTTCATTCTGTCTGCACTCCTGAATCATCTGGTAAGTTACGTCAAAAATTTACACTAAAGATATAATGATCTGTGTTGAAAACTGGGGATGATATTTGCTGTTATCCTAAGGATGCATCTCTCTCTAGCTCCTCCATTATTAATTTTTTGACCTTTCTGATCATGACAACTGCTACTCTGCTTGATGCCTGACCTGCTCTGTTTACAAGAGTTCAATACATTTATGTTTTCCAAATGGCTGAGTGAAACACTGCTCAGGAGGAGAGCATCTAGGCCCTAAAAGTATCCAGATTAAAAGCTGCAAAAAACCTCATCCCCAGATGCACCCCACAGCTACCTACTACTGCCTGACTGGAGATAGAGGGTATTTACAACAATGTAATCTCCTCAATACTTCCAATTTCACTCTGGATAAAGAGCTTGTGGTTGGTAGATCTTGCATTTGTAATGCAAAACCACATTGAGAGCTACTTCAGAAAGTATCAGACAGCTTTAATTCAAACACTAGCAACAAGCCAGGCAGATCCATGTATCCCACTACATTTACTACTAAACACTGCACCAAAGACACCAAAGCAATCCTGAAGTCACTTTGGTATATAATTGGAAGCCAGTTATATCCATCCTGTGGTCCTTTGTAGGACTGCAGACTGCAACTGCAGACTTCAGACTCCTCTCTGTAACAGAACTTAAAGAAGAAATAAGCGCTCTGTACTTTCAATTTAAGCAAGAGGTCCAAGAAACTGGAACTACCCTCTCTGACACATTACAGAGGAGTGGAAGACTCTTCACCCAAGATTCAGTCTACACACCAGCAACATGGGTGTCAGTCTTCTATGTTACTTAATCTGAGATGAATTCCAGCTTCCAGAATTCAAATTTCTAATGCTTTTAATTTGCACTAAGTGTATCTACCCTGATACACCTGAGCCAAGCTATAGGTATTCACAGTTGTGTGGGGAACAACTGAAATTTTGAACATTTAAGGATTCTATTTGGGAAAGCTGAATATTTTTTGCTAAAAAGATCACACTGGAAATATCTGTATTTCTTTCACTCTGATTCATGGGTTGATAAGTCCATCAAGGGGAATTCAGCTGCTCAACAGCTCTCCAGTGACACTGTTTCAGGCTCTCTGAAGATTCAAGAGAACACCACCTTACGCTTGCTTTTGTGTGTAAAATTCAGTGCCAATGATGCACACTACAGCTTTAAGACTGAGCTTTTAGTACATACAACCACAGATATGTCTTCCTGCTGTTGATTAGTCTAAAAAAAAAAAAATCTACTTCAGTCCTACGTTCTGAAAGACAAATAGAATTGGTAATAAAACACCACAACTTTTTGCATCATTACAAAACTGCTTAGAAAGACACTGCAATGGTTCCTTCCTAATACTAAGTGAGAAGGTTAATTTATCCTTGTGTGACAGAGGATAGCCCACAAATATACATTTTTCTTTGTGCTTACTTGTCCATGGGTGGCAGGTGGCGTGGGAAAGCCAACAGCTACCTTCTGGAGAAGGCAAGCATTCTCTGTGGAGTTCTTTGAACAACAGTGCAGAGAAGAAAAGGGATGTCACCCACTAGCCAGGAAAAGTACTGTAGACTTGCACTTTTCAAGCTCAGCTGGTGGAGTCTGGCTGCTGCTTATGCCAAACTCTGATTACCAAAAGGGAAAGAAGCATCATGAGAGAAAGAAAGGAAGGGGGAAAGTCACGCAGAAAATCCGTGAGCGAGTCATGCAGAGAGCCGAGGTCTACGTATTTCTAGCCCCATGCTTCTCCCCTTTCACTGGCAACATTTCTAACAAACTTGAAGAAACTTTCCTCTCTATTTGAAATAAGTTCTGCTGAGAAGAATACATAGCCCTTTTGCCATACTGGTGGATTGCACAGCTCTATCTGTAAAGGGCCTCTCCTCATCTCTGGGGGAACAGCAACCCGATGCCAGAGTGTGCAAGGAGAATAGCTGCCTTTCGGCTCAGCAGCTCCCTGCTGAACTGCTGAGTCACACGTTTTCTCTGCATTCATTTCACACTGCTCCCACTCAGTCCACCTGCCACTTCATCTGGGAGGGGTGGGAGGAGAGAAAGAGAGGTGAAGGCAGAAAAAATGTTCATGTTCACCCAGGACCATTATTATGATACCGCAGGGTCACATATAAAAGCAAGCCTGCAAGCTGCTAGAGAGGGATGGAGAAGAGAAATATCAGACTGCAAGATAAACTGCCTCCCCCTCTTCCTCAACAGAAGGAGACTGGCCATCAAACAAGTTGCAAACCTCAATCTGATTCCCAATCGGTCACTGATGTTATGTGCTTGCTGATATGTTCTGTGAATTTCAGGGAATGGGCAAGGCTCTTTGCTGTGATTTAGAAGAGCTTTCAAGTTGCTGTGATTTTTTCAACAGTCCAACAGCTACTGTGTAGTAATTGCCTGGCTGCCACAGGGAAGTGCCACAATGATAAGTGAAAATATCATCTGGATAGATTCCAGTTTCTAAGGGCATCTTCAGCTGAGTTGCTGCAGTGGAAATGTCCACCAGCTCCAACTTTCATCATTAAAGAAGATGAAGAGAAAATCCTAGCCATTTTATTGCTGGTTCCATAAAACTCAAGTGTAACAGGAGCCAACATCTCCTACTACCTATTAAATTCTTGTACAGAAAAGGGGCTCTACTATCAATGGTGGGAAACATGTTTATCATGGTTACAGAGGGCCCAGATTACCCTTAGGCTGGGCTGTACATGTAGAAATATACATTTAATTAAATTACTAATTTTCTGTGATTAGAATTCTGGACAGTACACTTTATAAGTAATTAAAAAAAAAACCGCCCAAAAGTTTCCTAATTTATTAAATCCATGTCTGAAAAACCACTTCTGAAACGAACTTTCAGACTATACGAGGACAACTGTGATTAATTTTCAGACTAATGTTTAACCCACTGCTACTGTTAGCATTCACTAGAAAAACTGAGGGCTTATTAGAAGCTAAATAAGGATTTTGTTTTATTAAACAGAATTCATGATTCAAAAAGTAAGCCTGTTTTTCCCGGTGAGAAAGAATCTGTTCTTAGTTAATGTTCAGCCTTGTTTTTTAGTGATTCTGGTGCAAATCTCTGCTTGTGCTCTACAGACCTGAAATG
Source organism: Pomatostomus ruficeps (assembly GCA_013400735.1). Classification (NCBI taxonomy): domain Eukaryota; kingdom Metazoa; phylum Chordata; class Aves; order Passeriformes; family Timaliidae; genus Pomatostomus; species Pomatostomus ruficeps. The sequence goes on along the minus strand of VYZT01029250.1, from coordinate 133,550 downwards.
CAAAGATGAAATCCAGTCTCAGAGAGTGAAGTGATATAGCATTAAAATGCCTTTCTATATCAACTTCCACTCCCCACCCCACAGAGTGGCTCACTGTGGTGTTACTCAAGAAACAGTTCATGAAAAAATGATAACTGCAGAGGAAAAGAAATATGGGAAAGAGAAAAGCAAAACTCACAATCTTCTCAAATTCTCCTGCCTCCATACAGTCTTTTTGTTCCAAATAATAAAAAAAAATTGCAAACCACAATTTTACAAGACAGGATGCTGGCCTACGAAGTCATCCCTGGCGGGGGAAGGATGCATCCTGATACCAGAGATTTTGCTTCACTGAAGGGTGGGTTTGGGAGACTTCATTTGATCTGTCACCAAACTCTTCCTTTCTGGAAGAAACCAAATGTTCCAGACAGCACTCTTCTCATACCTAGGGTCCTACACAGTTCTATTGACTGCTTGATAACATACTTAACCCACCTAGTAAGAGAGAAGGTATCTTCCTGATCCTCTCACCGAATCTCTAGTCCATAATAACTCATGAAACAGAGCTGCAAGGAAAAAGCAGCTCAGGATAACTCAGCTGACACCACTCTGAATTAGGTGTGATCCTCACTTAGATGGGAGCAAGAACATGTCCTCTGGCTCTCTGCTCTGGAAAGACAGCAGAGGTGAACTGCTAGGAGCCATAAGAAGCAGTAAGGGACTGTCAGATAAAGCAACCATATGGCAAGTATATGGGAGCTACTGTACCATCTGTAGGGCCTGACTGCCAGGGTCCTACACTCTTTATAAGCTGCTCTGTCTCCACTAATAATGGGGAAGTTGCTCTTAGTTCCCAATGCAAGACTAGTTATGCCCTTGTCCACATCTAAATCATACTCCCACTACTAAATCAAATACACAAGTGGTTTATTCTTAATAGCTCTCCTAATGCTTACAGGTCTTAAACACAAGATGTGTTGTTAGGCAGCGTCCTTTTTCCTTGTCTCCAGCAAAACGTCAAGTTAAAGGATATGCCATTTCTCAGGGCAGCCAGGGCCCCTAGAGCAGTGTTTGCTTCAAAACAAAATATTAAATATGGTGTCAAATTACAGCTCTTAAGTGAATGCAGACCCTCAGAGGGCAAAGACACTGAATATTAACTTGTATCACACCCACACATAATTAGCAATTGCCATCTTTCAATCAGGGCTCAATTCAAAGCTTCTTTTGTTTGATTTTGTCTTTTCTCCTTTCCTCTTAACCCTCTTACAGAAGGTCTAATTACCACTGAATATTAGATAGAATTTTAATTTTTTTAAATAAAGAACAGATTTCTTTTTACGCCATTTTCTTCACTGAACATTTTCAAGTGCCTGGTGGTAATTTTGGAGGTGCCTTGAGCTTTTGTAAACAGACAACGAGTTGACTTTCCGTGGAGTTGGTTGTCCCAAATTAATCCCAGGCTGCAAGCGCCCTTTAACAGTGAAAATGGAAACCCACAAAGCAGCTCTGTAATCCCACAGTTAAAGAGATAAAGACACTGCTCATGAATCAGCCTTGCACAGGCAACTCAGGCAGGGAGAACTGTCTGCAGCACAACAATGCCAACTGAAATGTACAGGCTTGAACTCTCTGAGACAGGATAACCAACTCTCCCCTTCCAAACCCTAATTATAATTGTTGTGCCTTTATGCGTTAACTACAGGATATAGTTAAATGGGCCTGAATGCATAATCAAAGAATAGCAATAATTTAGAACCAGGCAAACGGCCTCTTCAATACAAAAGTGACTCTGACAATTAAAAGAAACGAGCACATTCTGGTATCACAACACTTTTTAAAGTATTTACTATTCATGCAACTATAATCTGAATTGGTGTTGCCACACTGCTATTGTTGAAAAAACCTGTATTTCATCTGATAAATTAATAACTTCTACAGTCATAATGCTAATACCACTGTGTGTTTCTAATGTCTCCTCAGTGACTGGCCTGGCATTTCGTAGGTATTAGATCCGCTCTCTGCTCTGGTGAATGAGAGGGTTTGCACCTTGCAGCAGAGGGGTGATATGCTGGCTCTCTGTCACGTTCAAATGGGAACGTTTTGATGTCATTCATTTGGGGATAGCCTGCTTTACTAAGTGAGTAAAACTTTGTGCCCTGGAGCCTTCAAAAAAAAAAAAAAAACATTTAAGAAAGCCACCATCACATATCACATTCATTTCAAAGACATTCTCTATCCTGAGCAAAGTAAATTATATCAAGACCAGTCTTAACAATCATCTTCAGCCACAAACCCGATACATGCCCCAAGGGTATTATGTCAAGTATAAACACTTTGCTTTCTTTCATGCATTTAAAAAGGCTATGCTTTCAGTGGCTGGCTTCCTCAGAAAGCAACAGTATCACTCAGACACTCTCATTTAGTCTTTGAAGAAAATACTTGTAGAGATAAAAGTGTGGACATACACAAACAGGATCAATTTTATCTCAGTATTAGAGCCCTATCTCCATCCAGGGCTAGACTTTTATGGGCTGTAATGCAAACTGCACAGTTAAATAACATTGTTTCCAGTTCAGTAGTCTGCTGCCTCTGTAACTGCAGTCCCTTCATGTTAGAGGCAAAATGTCACAAGTATAGTAGTTTCAAGTTCTCCTGCTCCCTAGCCATCCGCACAGGAGCACGAAAAGTGACCAATGCAAGTAGAAAGTGGTAACAGTCCTGTGTCTAGTCTGTCTGGGTTCCTATGCTGTGCTCATCAACATGCATACAGCTTTATATACACAGGGATACACAGCCTTAAATAGTAAACTAAAAAAATGCAACAGCTTGCCTTCTCATCCTCTTCCCAGGGAGGAAACATGCACTGAGCAATGTTTTGTCTAGATAGATAAGCAGACATGCACAAGTTGTTACAGCTCTCTCAGAGAAGGTGACATGAAAAAAGCACATGCCGGTGATGAGCTTTGCAATTATTCTGGGAGGATTTTGCACCACTTGTCTGCAGTCATGAGCTTCACTCTACAAAACAACCCAGACAAACAAACCTCTCATGGACACGTGCATCCCAAGGCTCTACTCCACCTCACACCACACAGCCTCATGCTGAGTTACTTTAGCAAGAGCTGACATTAATCAACAGGTCTCCACGCTGGTAAGCAAAAACCATTTTGGATCCTGCATCAGCACAGTGCTTTTACTTCTTACTCCAGACTGGGATCACAGCTAGCCTATGGATTTTTATTCTGTACTCCAGCAAGTACTGCAGAAATGATGATGCTCTGAGGTTGCATGGAAGCAGGTGGCAAATGTGCTGCATCTGTGGGAGGCACACCTGTCAAGGAGGTACACTTAAAACCTCCCATTGTTTCAGGTACAAAAGGTCTCATTGTATGTCCTGTTCTGAGGATGGAAAGACAGCAATTTACCTCCCAAACTATGCAACACAAATTGGGACTATTCAAAAACATTGTTTTGTCAGGTCTTGATTGAAGGATTTCTTTCCTTTCAGGAGCTCCTGATTTCCTAACATTTGTAATTCAGGTCACCACAAAGGCACCAAACATCCTTATAGAGTCTTAGTTGCCTCACTGCTTTGTCCTCATGTTGAAACATGCTGTGTATATAAGATATTTGGGAATATGAGTAGTCAATTGCTTAGGATGCTCTTTATGAAGTGTGGGTGACAGTATGTGTCAATGGGAAGCAAGATTTCATCCACAGAGCTGCATTTCTGCTCTGCTATCCAGAACACTTCATCTGCGTTAACAGGAGATGCCAAATGCCTCATACCAAGTCTCCTCCCACACTTGACTTCAATATGAAGAATAAATTACTGAGTAATCTTGTAAATCTCATTCTTAGTTTCTAAAGACCAGTGCAGCACTTTCAAACCATCCCACCTCTGTCTTCCTCCACATTACTTCAAGATTCTACTAAAAGACTTTCTCTTCCTTGCACCCCTCATCTCCCAATGCCAAGTATGTACAACGAACCTGCTTGGTCCTTTCCTGAAGGGTTTGTGTGGCAAGGCTTTGGTAGCAGGGTGTGGGGGGCTACAAGGATGCTGCCAGAAGTTTTCCCGTGTGTGACAGTACTAATGCCAGCCAGCTCCAGGACAGACCCACCTCTGGCCGAGGCCAAGCACACTGGATGGTAGGAACGCCTCTGGGATAATTTAAGAAGGAGAAAAAAGTTATGGCACAGAAGTAAATGTAGCCAGAGAAGAAAGGAGTGAGAATATGTGAGAGGAGCAGCCCTGCAGACACCCTGCTCAGTGCAGGAGGGGCAGAAGATGCTCCAGGTGCTGGAGATGGGATTCCCTGGCAGCCCATGGAGGAGGAGGAATCCATCTGCAGCCTCTGGAGGACCCCACACCAAAGCAGGTGGAAGCCCAAAAGAAGGTTGGGATTCCATGGTAAGCCCAGGGTGGAGCAGGCTCCTGGCAGGGACCTGCAGACCCGGGGAGTGAGGAGCCCATGCTGGGGCACCCTGCTCCTGAAGAACCACATCCGCTGAAAGGAACGCACACTGGAGCAGTTTGTGAAGAACTGCAGCCCGTGGGAAGGACTCATGTTGGAGAAGTTAATGGAGGACTGTTTTCCGTGAGAGGGATCCCATACTGGAGAAGGGGACGAACTCCTTTCCTGAGGAGGAAGCAGTGGCAGAAACAACATGTGATGAACTGACCATAACCCCCATTCTCTGTCTCCCTGAATCACTGAGGGAGAGGAGATAGAGAATCAAGAAGGAAGTTATGACCAAGGAGCGAGGGGCAGGAGGAAGGTGTTTTAAAGATTTGTTTTACTTCTCATTATCCTGCTCTGATTGTGATTGGCAATAAATTCAACTAATTTCCCCGAGTTTTGCCTGTGACAGTAACTGGTAAGTGATCTTTTCCGGTCCTTATCTCAACTCATGAGCCATTTGTTTTATTTTCTCTCCCTTATCCAGTTCAGAGGGGGGTGACAGAGCAGCTTTGGTGGGTGCCTGGCCTCCAGCAAAGGTCAAACCACCACAGTAGCATTAATTATGCTGGGAAGATCATAAAAAGAATGGACAAGAGCTACATTTTATCCATGGCCCAGGTAGAAGCCCTGTGATCTATTTCAGATATGCTGAGCAGAGGCAGAAAAGACAAAAGAGGAAGCAGGGCAGTATCAAGTCCTATTTTCAAGGGATAACTGTAACATCATAGTTCATCCTTTCATCTCCACAGATCTTGAAATGATCTTATCAGCTGAACAGACAATAGCATCCCCAAATCTATATGTGCATCCAAGAGGAGTAGCACTTTAGTAGCGTGTAAAAAACCTCAAGAACAAAGGAAGCTTCACCTGAGAGCTGCTGCAAAAGCGTTTTTCCATACAGAAAAATAACAGGCTCTTCAGTGTGCTGGCAAAGGACATTCAGAACCCATCAGTACCACTGAGCACACAGGATGCTAAAAGGGGCCATTTTGAGAACGCCTGCACAAACCTGACGGAAAGAAAAATGACCTATTCTGAAAAATAGGTCTGTATTTATCTTTGTCTCCCACAGAAGGCATACAAAATGGAAGGCATTTAGTGTCTTTCAGAAGTGCCATCCCTCTTATCAAAAGGCTGCAAAATTGGTCAGATGAAACTTTTACCCATTTCAGCAGGAATGTTGCCTGTGCAAGAAAGTTGGGACCAAGTCTTACAGTCTTGCCTATTGTTTCTGTAAGAGACCTTTTTGACATACACAGAGGGAAGGTAAAGGCATTCAGACTGCTAAAGACTGTGCAAAGCAGCAGCTTTGGACTGTCATTTGAAGGTCAGTCTCCAACACAGAGTATTTACTTTCCTATTGTCAAACAAGCTGAGTAAAAAGGACTTTTAATAGACTATGTTAGTTAGTTGAATCTGGAACATTAATAGGTTTTTCACAACACTGTATCATTTTTTCTATGAAAAGCAATGAAAAAATGGTTCTATTTAAAAGTGGTAATAGCTGTAGTCTTTGAACATATGCTTAATGAACAAATCTGTTAGTAAAAAAGCCTTGTGTGTATTGGAGGGGGGTAGTATGTTTGTTCTCACTTAAAGCGTGCCATGATGGCAATCATCAACAGCAAATGGCATCTATTGTTGGAATTAAAAAAAAAATTCATTTGGCCATTTACTTCCAGGTGAAATTGCTCTTTTCTTTTAAGTAACACATTCTTCTAGCTAAACAGCTGAGTTCAAAAAAAAAGCAATAGCAGATCCATGCCATTAAGGACACCTGATAAGCTCTTTGGTAGCTGCAAAGACCCACATCATTGTAATATCCAGGCAGCTTGCTGCGACAGCATGGGGCGCAGCACACAGAAAGCCAGCAGCCCACAGGGATATTCAGATCCCATGGGGAGAACAGCCTAACAACCCAGTGCTACCACATATTGCAGTGGTGGGCGCAATCCCAAGGATGAAATTATATAGGATACAGCACAACACAGAACCTGAGCAGAATAGGCTCTGTAAAGCTTAGATGACAACCAGAAACCTGTGATGAAAAACACATGAGAACAAACTCAGCCTACTGCAGTGCCAGTTGCATGAGCAGGTGGATAAATCTAATAAGCTAGTAGATTTGTTTGTGAAATTAAAATGCCAATTCCATACACTGGGAAGTGTGAAAAATATCCACAGTCAAGCCATAGCTGGCTGGGTATTTTTAAAGGAAGCTTGACAGATGTTGTGAAAATGTACTGCAAAGGAGTCAAACCTTTATTTACTCAACTCTTCTGCTGAAGAACTCCATGTTCCTCTCATGGAGTCCCCAAATCTGTCATTTTTCCACTTAAACTGAGAGTTTAAGCTCCTCATTTCCACTCTGAGTGCTCCAAAGGAAGGTTCACAAAGGCAGATTCCCCTTCCTGTTCTTTCCTTCAATAACATGCTTGACTATGACTATTTTTTGGCAACACAGCCAGATCTCAGTTGGAAGGCTCATTTTGTGGTTGAAAGAGCCATGGGGAACTCCCAAGCTGCATTCAACCAAATCTCCTGGTACACCACACTGCAGCTGGAAATCTAACAAATCTAATCAGTGAGACCATGCCATGAGCACCTCTTCTTTGACAACTCTTCTCAGGTAGCAGGGTTAGGAGACTGCTCCAGCCAAGCACGAGCCAATGCCTGCTCTCCATCACTTTTGTTAACTTTTCAATCCTTGCAGTCCCTCCTCTTTCCTCTAAGAACTTTTCCTTGTGAATATGCAGAGCAGGCCCAGATTAACAAAGATCAGAGACCAAGTGTAGGTGGAAAGAGATAAGAAAATTCACAAAAAAAGCCTTAGGTTCCCGAGACTTCTTTTCCAAGACAGAACGGTGATACAATGAAGAAAACAGTCCACCATTGAAACCTCTAATTCTTGAGGTTGGTATTCCACAACTACTCACCTCTTAATGCTATCCTTATTGAAATACTTTGTAGAGGTTTCTTGCATTTCCCCATGGCGATGTCACCAGCAGGCATAAAGAAGGCATGAAACCTCAGTCAGGAAACTAGTAAGGCAGAGGTCAAGAAACCATGATTTCCAGAAAGAGTAGAGTTTTGAGATACTGTAACAACATTAGACTTCTAAAGTTTAATGTTCAAAAGTAAGTCTTTAGTTGACTTACTTCAGCTAAAGTAAGTTTATAAAAACTGTTGTACGTGGACCACGTGACCTGTCGGCAAAGTTCTGTTCTCAAAAATTACTAGTTGTTTTACCAGGCTGATTTTCAGCTAATTTTAGCTATGGTATTAGTCCATTTCGGCCATGGTATTGTCCATTAATTAATCAGTTAGTCCACCAAAGCAGCGACCACAAGGCATGCATAACATGTAACAACATGCCCTGTTCAAAGTACTGCACTCTTCTGGATCTCACATCCCTGAAATAGGCTCTTCAGTATTTTTGACTTACAAAAATGTGTGTTCTATGGCATTAAACCAGGTCCTACAAAACCACTCTCATCAGTTATGCTAGACAATGGACTAGCAGCAACAAGCAGAGAAAAAAGATGATAAAATACAGACTACAAAAGAAGGTGTATGTTTGAGAATAATGGAAATGAGAATTGCTGATAAGAGAGAAAAGAAGGAAAATAAATACAAGGCCATAGAAGAGAAGCCCACAGGAGGAGGAGGAGTGTGAAAAGCCTGACAGAAGGACTGAGTGGAGACTAAAAACAGCATCTGGCAGTAGCTCAAATCAAACAAGGTAGCATATGCAAGAAGTACAGCATACTGAAAACTTCCTTCCTCTTGGGTATTAAATAACCTCAGAATTAAGATAGAGAGTCTTCCCTCTCTCGCCTCTGAAATACCTTGTTCTAAACTCTGAAACAGAAAAAAAATCTAGTTAAACTTTTCAGTGATTACCATTTCCCAATTACAACTGTGAGCTCTAACTGGAAATTTTCAGACATAAAGCCGCATAAATCAGATATTGATTTTGTTTATTTTTCTAGTGGGAATCATGATGGTGATTATTCTTACCAGACTCAGGGCATCAAGAGGCCAGATTTTCAAAAGGTCTAGAAATTTCAAAGGCCCAAATCCAGCCAGATACGGCCCTACTTCTCCTGAAAGAACTTTAATTGTTCTTCAAAAGATGGGCCTAAATTTCATTTTCAAAGGCAGCTTAAAAATATGGATTACATTTCACACTGACAGTGAGACAATACCGCAGAGTTGTTTTTGAAACTGAGACTGACATGGTTTTCAAACTGCTGCCTACCATGTGCTTTTTCTTCTTTAATTGTGTCTGTGAATACAGCACACAAATGTGTCTGTTGTCACTCACAATTAAGAAAACAGAGGTGCAGTTGTGAGAACATCAAATACTACAAACTGGGCAGCATGAGGACAGCCCAGCAATCCAAATCTTAAAACTGCAAGCGATATTTATGATATTTGCACCTGCATAGAACCTGAGAAAGCCCCACATGGGGAAGTGTTACAGTGCTGGCCAGGGCCTAATAGAGCTTCAGTTCTACCAGTTCTCACAGGGGTGGAACGTGGCTTTATAGGTAGCTGTGCCAAGCCAAGCAATGCAACTTCATGGAATATCCCCCCACGCCCCACCTGTTTTCTGTCATGATGCACAGGCTGCCACATCTACATCTGACTGCACAGCAGGAACAAACTACAACCACAGTCCTCCACCCTGTGACCATCTGGAGCAGGGCTGTAACTGGAGTTTGCTGTTGCTCTCCTCAGGTCCATATGCCTGTATTTCCTTCACCAGAACACAGGAAAAGATGGACAAAATGTTGATGCCACGCAAACCTCACTCTAACAAAGAGCACCAGGTCAAATTTATCTTCTGTGACAGTCCCTATTGCTGGAGAACAAGCTTAACAAGTAGGAGCTACACACAGAGAGGCATGAGCAATGAGGGGAGGACTGTCCTAATATGAATGGTGAAAGGAGGACTGATGGGGCAGTCCTAAGTCATCCTTGGAGAGGAGTGACAGCCCAGACATAGTATTTTGCTGCCTGTGTAGTAGTGGAGGCACAGTAGAATGTACTTTTACCTTGGACTTAGAATCCCAATCTCCATAGGAGTTGACAGAAACTATTTAAAAAACTTTAAACTCTGTGATCTCCCTTTTAAATAGAGCTGCCTACCTCTGCTAGCAGTTCTGAATCATACCATAGGAAGTATGCCCCAATGTCCTGTCAGTAAATGCTCATGATTCTCTATACATCTTTAAACCTTCCAAGTGACATTCTTGTATTAAGGTTCAAAGACTGAAACCCAGGGACATATCAGCAAATGATTCTGCTGTCTTTTCATGCAGGATGTCTGAAAGGTATCAAAAAATTCCAACTTTCACTGGAACTTCATCGGAAAGGAAATAATCAGTTCCCTTAAATGCCGTATGAAATCCCAGTCTGAATAACAAGGTAATACCCTGGGTATTCACCAATAAGATATCCTTGATATTGTGACTGCTATGCTAGGCTAATGGAGCTGGCAGAGGAGTAAACATACATCAGGAGACACCATCAAGGGTCAAGCCTTTAAATTACAAATGCCAGTTTACCAATTGCCTTTACTTACTGTGAAGCAAGATAACCATTTTATGCACAGCAGAGAAGGAGAATGAAGAGCATCAAGTCAACTCACCACCTGTCCAGCTTGAGAAAGGATCAAGTGTAAGAAGAATTAACAGAAAACCCCCAAAAACCTAAGAACTTGCACAGCCCTTCACAAAGATATACTGAAATCAGAATACTGAAAGAAACTGTATTAAAACTGTACTAAATCAATAAAGACCATAGAATTAAAATTGGCACATGATAATTTACCAAATAGATGCTTGTCAAAAAGAATAGACTCATCTTTAATTTAACTCTTTATTGAAATCAGGTTCCCTGATAGATACCTGTAGATAGTGTACCTTGGCACTGCAAACTGCTTCATCCTCATCATCCCTCTGATGCTTAAATGGCATTATGAAATGAACTGAGATTTTAATCAGTTTAATTTTCTACAGTGTTTTGTGTACACTGCAGAATAAACTTGCTTTAATAAAGATTTAACTGAAAGGCTTCAACTTCAAACTGTCAACCCAAGTGCAAACTCCTTCAAAAATAGCATTTTAATTTTGCTCATCCCCACAGGCTCATGTGACCTCTCTTTTATCTGTATCCTGTTTTCCACCCGCACAAGAGCAGCTCGTGGCTCTGCGGTGCGCTTACAGCAAAACTTTTCAAGCCTCCAGAAACACCATCCAGTGTCATTTCACTCTCCATGTTTTTTGCTTCATGCACTGTGTTGGATGTGAACATATGAACATGAGGCAGTTCTGTGAAATAGCCTTCTGGTTACTTAAAATGACCATTTTTCAATTTATTCCATCATTTTATGGTTTCACCATCCTATTAATTGGCTGGCATAAACGTATCATAACAGTTTCCCAAGGCATTTTTCAGAATTTGAATTTGCCCTCCAACTTACCCTAATCAAGCCACGCCTTAGAAGTTTTTCATTAGCTTCTATGCCCCGCAATGAAAGCAGGATTTTCTTCATATGAATGTTATCCATTGCTCAACTTAGGCACTACAACATTGTAGACCTTTGGCCACAGTCTACATGGTATTTAATGAAATAGTGAAATTTATTATTGTGTTTCTGACAGAACACAATGATGAACAGAATGATACCCTTTTCTTTACCAAATTCAAAACAAGGGCCAGTCTACAGTCCTGTGACAATCCCTGCAGAATGACTTTTACTTCAAACATTCATTGGAGCATCTTCCATCAGACAAAAGACATGGATTTGAATTTTATACACCTGAGCCTTTCCTGAAATTAGCATCACTGATACTTCCTAAGTGTCTTTGCCTCTTGTGCCAAAACCAGTCTGTTCAGCCACCCCAGACTGAGGCCTTTCCAGGATACTTTTCAGCAAGCACACTTGCCAGGGGTAGCCTACACACACAGAATTTTGTCCAGGGTACTTTAGCAATGCTTCCACACTGGTTCTATCACATTACCATGAAGGCAAGTGCATGACCTTCAGCTCACATTCAGTTGGAAAGTTTTAGCACAGTCTTTTTGTTGGAATGATTCCACTTTGATGTCACATGATAAATGATTGTCAATCTTTTCTTTCTCCCCTCCCACACCAGGTTTTTCCAGGCTAAGCTTTTCTGCAAGGCAGAACTACCCACGCCTTATTCTGTAATAAAAACAAAACTGCTTGAAAAACTTCCCTTTGTATTGCCCACATATTAAGTGTAAGCCAGTAATCACTGCTGGATTAAAGATCTTTTCTATGAACAACCTGCAGGTTCTGTGCACAAACACTGGGTATTTTGCTCTTGAGATGAGGGAAAGGGTAGTGTGAAAGCCTAAGCAAAGACACAAGGCGACCAAGAGAAGTCCCTTATAAACCAGGAGGAGAAAAAGTATTCATAAATAAATAAATGAAAAGCATTATTCT